>JPYR01000507.1:5304-16527 GCA_000775305.1 Belgica antarctica | reverse complement strand
TCCACAACGGGTTGAAGTCGCTGGCATAACTCAGTGCATCGGCAAGAATCAATCGACCTTCGGCATCGGTGTTGTCAATGCACACACTCTTGCCATTGCGACCAACGATGACGTCTCCAGGCTTAGTCGCTTTGTTTCCCGGCATGTTTTCGCACAATGGAATGAAGCCCTTGACATTGACCTTGACCTTCATTTGCGCAAGTGCCCAAATCGCACTGGCCACGTTTGCAGCACCTCCCATATCCGCTCTCATCTGATCCATTTTTGAACTTGGCTTGATGCTGATGCCGCCAGAGTCGAAAGTGATTCCTTTGCCGACCAATGCGATCGGCTTCTTGGAAGATGGATCTCCGTTGTATGTGATTTCCAGGAACTTTGGAGGTTCTGATGATCCAGCAGTGACAGACAAGAACAATCCCATCTTCTGTTTAATCGCCCAGTCTTCGTCATGAACGAGAAACTCCACGTTCGAGAGTCCAGCAAACTTTTCCTTCACAGTATTGCAGAAAACGGTCGGCGTAAGAAGATTGGCCGGCGTGTCCTCCAGAGTCTTGCAGAAGTTCTGAGCGTTACCAAGCACGACTCCCTTCTTCCACTCGTCAGTCTCCGCCCCCGCAGCGTGAATTGACGGGAATTCAACTTTCTTCGCTTTGTAGGGTTGGAATTTAAAGTTGGCCAGCAGAGCGCCCTCCGCTGCGGCAGTCGCGTTGCCCAAGTCATCCAAATGCACCTCTTTCAACTTCAACGCTTGCAGTGATTTAACGGCGCTCGAGGCTGCTATGCGAACGCTTTCGTTGACCTAAAACGATAAATTTCTATCAATTTATCTTCTCACAGCCATCAAGCGATCAACTTACGCCGTTGATTTCGTCCAGCTGGTCCCATTTATTTGAATCTAGAGCTGTAACTGCGATCGCTTTGTAGTCATCGATGTCTGTTCCGTAGAGAATTCTGGTTTTTCCCCCCGAGAGAGTGTCACAGAAAGCGCTAAAATGATTCTTTCATTAAATTCCACTTAATCTCACGACGTCAATGACAAAATTACGTGTTGATTGCGCTCAGCAGCTTTCCGCCCGACTTCTCGTTCACCGATTGCGCAAAGGGCGTCAATTTGATGCCATCCTTGTCATCGTCCTTGTTTGACTTGGAATAGATTCCCACCACAAGGCCTTTCTAATCGATCCGAGAACGAAAGCCGCCGATTAAAGACGAAGACCAATTGAATGAGCAGACGTCATGAACTCACCGATTGACTGCTCATTGTGCGGTTGAAAACTGTGTACGATCTGCTCGATGCCAAGCGTAGCATCATAATAGAATGTATTTTGAGTGAGAAAAGTGCACAGACAAAAGTCGGATGAAGGCTTCTAGTGAAAGCCGAGAAGTTTGGAGATCCCGTTGGGGATTTTGAACGTGGAAGTTGGTTTGAGGTGACTTTGGAAGGGCAGGATGAGTGAAAAGTTCTTACAGACTTGTAATATATTAACGATTTTTATTTGAAGTCGAGTGGGAGATCAAGCTAAGTGAAGAAGAATGTTCAATTGCTTGGATTAGAAGCTTTGGTGTGACAGTGAAGTTTCCTCAAGATTGGAAACGATGGCTAACACACTTTGTGGCGGGAAATCGAGCTATTAAGACTTTGAATCGGTGAACTTAGTTTAATCAACAAAGGTCACTGATGCACGTGACCAGCCACTTGAACCCACTAGACGATCATGCTTACAAGTTTCTACACTGACCAACCTCAATTAAGAAACGGAGCGCATCCACGTTGCCTTCATCTCCATATCGATCCAGTCACAGGCACTTGCACAATTGCATAGGTGGCAACTTCGCAGAATCGCTTTGATTCGAATTAACGACCCAATAAATCTTTTCAGTTGTGCAATTTCTTATGTTTCTTTTATTTTCTCCGTAAACATCAACATTTTCTTACATAATAAAAAATAAATTACTTTTCCTAGATGAGAAGATCCAACTCGATCGCAATCAATGCAGAAAAAAATGTTTATTTGTTGCTCTTTTGAAATGCCTTTTTCGACTTTCCACTTGAGAAGTTCATTTACTTCACTTTAGCTACGTCGTTACAAGTCTTTGCTCACAGCTTCTTGAGTTTCTCGTAGGTCAGAAAGAATAAAATGTTCCAGGGGCCCATCCTAAGGAACGACGGCACGAATCCTTTGTAAAGAGCCATGACACCTTCGTTTCTAACGATACTCGTCAAGCACTCAAAGCTGTTCGTGAAGTACACAGTCGATTGCGCCGCCACTGAGGTCGAGCCGTAAGAGTTAAAGATTTTTCTTTGGTTCATCAGCCTCGTCCTGATCACGTCAATGGGGCATGACGCTATTGCCGCCAGCAGCGACGCAATGAATGACGATATGAAGTGGTTCATCGGCCTATCGCCTACAGAGTCTATTAAATAATGCTTGCAAAAGTCATACACCGGTAGCTCAACTGCTGCAATCGTCATCGCTCTTTGGCTCGTCGGCACTACTCCTCGGTATAGTCCTTTGAACCCTTCACACCGGTAGATTTCGTAGAAGCATTTGTGCAACGGCATTGGATTAGCACCGCGACCCGCCACCTGCATTCTGACCTTCAAAACGTCTGTTGGGTTGGCGATGGCTGAAGAGATGGCGCCTGCCAGAGCCGCACACGACACATTCACCCACATATTCTCCTGCATCGTATCTCCATCGTAGAAGTTTGTGACGATGAAGGATTTAAGCGAATAGTAACTTCCGAACTTCAGAGTGCCGTAAACGCTTTGACGCAAAATCGCCGGCCCGATTCCCGAGTACAGCGAGCGGAGACCTTCCTGCTTGTAGATCTTCACGCCGCAGTCGATGAAGCCATTGTACCTGATGTTCCGTCCTTCCTGGATCTGTAGCCGAGTTTTTGTAGTGTCGATCGGAAAAGTTCCTAAAAACGAAATGAAAAGTTGAAGGACACTGGAGCGAAGACTGAAGCATCGACGACACACCGAACTCAGCGACTATGCTCGAAATGCCTCCGCAGATGAACGGTTTGGCGGTTTCCATCGATCACTCAATTTCACTTAATAAATTATCGAAATTTGTTTTCGTTCGACGGAAAATGCAACTCCAGAGACTTCTTAATGAACAGAGTTGAATGTGGAGCAGCCTGGCAATTAATCACGAAAATCGCGGGAATTTTTTTGAATTGATTTCGCACGTGGATTTTCTCAGCTTCGACTTTAAGTTGATTAAATGCAGCTTTGTGACAATATTAATCAAATTAAATAAGTTTGTACAATTAGTATGCACAAAGTCAGCTGGTGTTATGAAATTGATTTTCAATCAATCCTTTGTGTCGGCGAACACTTTTCAAGGATGTTTGGACAAGAAAAACGAGGAAATGTAAATTTTCACTCGATTTACACGTCGCGGAAAGCCTGTGCGTGCAAGCTTCTCTTAATGTCAGAAGTAATTTGCACAAAACGACTCAATAATTAGATTAATAAATCTCGGTGTTATCGAATGTGTTTGCATTCCAAGCCATTCATTATAAGCTCTTTACACTCCATGAATTCTAAACGACGTCGCAAGTTTCTGGTTAAATTACGTGATAGAAATGAAAACATTTAATTATTTCAAGCCGATCTAGTTCTAAACTCGTTGCAAAGGTAGTTCTCTAATACGAACATGATCATCAATGCGGCGCTAAAATATCGAAATCAATAATTAAATTTATTACAATGTACGGTGGCGATGAGATGGAGACGAGGAACCTGGATCGAGTTCTCGAGTAATCTTTATGTATTGATTCTTCTGTCGTCTCTACTGGTCGCTTATGAGATTGACTGCGGTTGTATTACCCGAGACGCGACGCCGAGCAGAGGGCGAAATGAAAAATCTTAATCAACCTCTCGTGCAACTGTGTTTGTCTCTTTGTCATTTAAATTAGATTACAAAAATATGCGAGAGAGTTGAACTGGGTGAGTTTGGATACGGCGTCGTCCGTATAAATATATCCAGTTTAGGCGTTTGCGAATCAATTCAAGTCTAAGCTTCATCAAAGCGATTACTAGAAGAATAAAAATGAAATTCCTGGTCGTGTTCGTCTCAGCATTCGTGGCCTCTCAGTCGAACAACTCAGTGCATGCACTTCCAGCTGTTAAATACGTGGCCGTAGCACCAGCAGTCACTCAAGACGCCTCGGGCCAATACAGTTATAAGTAAGACATAGTTTTTATAGACTTGCAAAGGTTTTAACGATCCCCCTTCAGTTATTCAGGTGGCCATCTGCCAAGACCGAAGTGAAGTTCATCGACGGAGTCACCCGTGGAAGCTACAGCTACATTGACGCCAACTCACAATTGCATACTGCTCAGTACGTTTCTGAAGATGCTGGATTCCATGTCAATGCCAATAACCTGCCATCACCACCTGTTGACACCAACGCCGCCCCAGTCGACCACGGACAAGCTCCACTTCCTGTCGAAGACACCATTGAAGTGCAACAAGCTCGTGCTGAACACTTGGCCACCGTCGCTAAAGTCCAAGCTGAAGCTGAACTTTCTGTAAATTCCAAAAGCTCGGATGACGATTCAGAAATTGTTGAAGACACTCAAGAAGTCAATCAATCTAGAGAAGAACATTTAACCGCCGTTGAAGAAGCCAGTGTGAAATCACAAGAAGCACCACCTGCTCCAATCGTCGTCGCTGATCACCTTTCAGCTCCATTCATCGCCCAGCACCATCTCGTTCGTGCCGCGCCATTGATTGCTTAAACTCATCTCGTGAAGTCATCTCCGATCGTTCAGTACTCTCATGTTCAGACACCACTCATTGACCACCACGCCTCAGTTGAACTGGCACGCAGCCCTGATCTGTTACATGTTGACCCTGCCAGAGCATTCGTCTACTTGGTTTATGCACCAGGCCACACCAGCGTCGTCTAAATCGATTAAGAAGTCAACCAAGAAGTTCTCACGAAAATATACCGTGTTCGATCCAAATCATTTGTCGAAATAAAACTAAAGAAGTTCAAATTTCCGAATTCTTGCGACGATCTGAAGCGTTTCAGCCTTTGTCTGGAATTAAATTTCGTTCACGCAGTGCACACCGCAGACCAGTTTGGCTAGTGACGGCAAAAACGAAACTCCATCTTCCATGTTGCGGATTAAATTAGATCAGTCTGGATGCCAAGGCTGGCTAGCCTCCAAACGAAAGCGAATACGGTGTGTGATGAGACGACCTTGGTTACATCACCATCTTTGGGTAGCAATGACACTTTGTGGGTGTTTGAAAGAAAGGAAATTCAAAGCACGTTCGTCAGAAATCAGTTCAAAGTGGCAGTGAGCTATCTAGAAGAAAATGATTTGAGCTGCTTAAAGACTGTGCTGATGGAACTAATGCGTCGATCCGAAGTGAGATAAATAATTGTCAAAAGCGATCTACATTTTTTCTCTCTTCTGTGAATCTAATCAATCCAGGTTACATTTTACTAAGTGACCTTAGCATTCAAGTCGTGTGCTTCATTCACGTCGCTAAATATTTAATTCGTCTCACGCCGAGTGTTACAGTTCAATTGTTCTTTCTCTGATGACTGTGTAAGCCGCTGTTTGATGGGCGTTCGAGACTCGACACCTAATTAATTCTATAAACGGCTGGTTTAATGACAAATTTATCGACGAAATGCGAGTAACGGTGATTGCGTGAACATGCGAGCATGATTCCAAAACGATTAGCCTTCCACTGTGAATTTCATTCGACTGTGAATTACCTTCGACTGGGATTTTCCGTTCAAATATAAATAGGTTTACTTTATTATCATCATGAAAAAAGTTTTGTTTTTGACAAATTTATAAAAAAAAGTGAACTAAAGAAACACGAAATCATGGAGTTTTCACACGGAAGAAGCTTTTGGATGACTTCAGGATTCACGTGGTGGCGTGGAGTTCTAAAGTTAAGGCAAGTTTCGATGGTGTTTGAAGTGGAATTTTGCTGTTTTCAATGTTGACTTAAAGTGATGTTTTGTCAATATTCAAGCAGTTTATTGCTGAGAATCAGCGCGTAGATTACGTTCTTGATCGAAAGCGCTTCAGACTTGGGTCGAATCATTGTTAGATATTAAGTTTTTTCTCGCACAACCTTTTTGCCACAACTAAAGAACTCTCCCCACCAAACAAACTTCAATTAAAATGTAAATTGCTGGAAAACTTAACTATAAACAAATTGATTTCCTTTCGCTAGACTAAATAAATCACTCAGCGAAACGAACACAGATCAGAACGATTACCGAAACTTCGCGAATAAGCTTCTTGGAATGCTACACATGGGCTTGAATTTAGTTTTCAATTTGCGAAAAGCTTTAAAAAATTTAGATTGTGTAACACGATTATACGAAAACTTTTACGATTTTCATTTTTATCTTCAATTTCCAATCTCTCGAGTCGTTCAATGACTTCAGGTAGTAGCATGTATCAATGTTGGCAGGTTTGTTCATTCATTTCTCTGTTCCAAAGTGGTCACAAATAGGTGCAGACGGTAAACATACTTTCAAAAAGGAAGAAAACTTTCTCTTCTGGTCTCTCTTCGGGTGACTACATGCGTTCAATTCTGATTCGTTCTTGAAAAATTTTAAATTACGTTTCTTAAATCTGGTTTTCTAAGTATGCTGAAGTGTTTTTCGTTTATGCTTAATGAGTTTTGTCGTATGAGTCTTTGTGCTGGTAGCCAGCGACATATCCGCTGCCATCTGGGACATCTTTTCGGCCTGAAATGCCTTTTCCCTTGCCGGAATCGTCGAATCGTTGCTTGCTGCTTCCAGTGTACTTAGAAGCGTCAGTTAATCGTGCAACAGTTTCCGCGGCTTTGGTGCTTGCCTAAAATATTCAGATTGGCAGCTCGATAACATGCAAATGATCCGAAATATATTTCGTTTACCTTAGCCCCAGAGTTTGATCCCGGAGTGCCGCAACCGGCAAGTTTGGCTTTGATGTCAGCCAGTTCAACGTCCTTTGTCTTGGCCAAATCTTCCAAGAACTTTCCGTAGTCGGCGAAGGAGAGTTTCAGCGACTTCAACTTCTTGAAATGGATGCCAGTGTCAACCGTCGTAATTTTCTTGTCGATGACTCCGGCTTGCTTCATCCACTTATCGCTCTGTGATAGCGTAATCACCTTTCCATCCGACTTGACATCACCGAACTTGCAGAACAGCGTGAACTGAGACTTGAGGGTGGCAGCACCTTCCGCCGGTACAGGCGAAGTGGGGGCTGCAGATCCATTGGCAGCAGATCCATTGCTGGCTGGTGATTTCGCGTCGATTTTAAGAGCGGCGATCTCTTGAACGGGCACTGCTTCTGTCATTTTTAATTCTTCTAATGGATTTCAAAGAGATAAAAAGTTTTTTTTGCTTTCATTAATCGAAAGTTGATTAATTCCATTTACAGAAAACGCAACGCGTATCGACGATTATAAAATATACTTCATTTTCCAACTTTCCCGCACGCCGTATCGGTCGCACAAACGCCTTGCGATCGGAAAATAAAAGTTTTGCTGCCTAATTGGGTTATCAAGATTTTCCCTTTCGGTCAACGTCTTTAGTCAGTGCTAAAAGTTATCAAATGTCACGCAACCGTGTGAAATAACTTTAGAGGGTTGCGCAAGCAAGGGTGGAAACTAGGTCTCCGGCTCAATAAATTCGCCCTTTGTTTGCTCGAGCCGCAAGGAAGCCAAAGATACGCGACAACCTATGTTGTTTAGCCGTGGAAGTGCTAGAACAATGTTAAGAATGGTTCATTTTGGTTAAGGGCTGGCTAAGCAAGGTCTGAAGTTTGTGATTCTGTCAGCAAATCAATTTCTGACTGTAAACTTGTGTCTATCACCCAACGAACGGCTAGTTTTAATCGCCACAGGCTATGGTGTATTATAAAAAATATCTCAGATCGTGACGTCACCGGTGAAGTTTATGTAAACGCGTTCGGGGATTCTAAGGCCCAGCCTTCTAAAATATCATCGCGGCTACACACACAAGCTTTGGACAGTGCCGGAACGCTGTAAACGCCAGATAATCTTCTGTTTTATTGAATCTTTTCTCTCTAACCAGCTTAATTTGATTGTCCATTGTGCGAGTCTTCAAAATTTATGCCATTCACAGTTCCACTTCAGTTCTGTGCCGTTTTTTGCTAGTTTATTGTAAAGTGTGCGGCCGGGTGTCTAATCGTTACGTATCATCATTCGACATCAAGTCCAGCTGTTTCGCAATCATTTAATTGTTTTTCACCGGCGAAGGTCACTTTTCTTAGCGCTGCTATTTTTAAACGCCGAATTTGATTCATCGTTCCGCAAAAATAGTGATCATCATGTATGAGATAATATTCGCGTCTCTCCGTATCATCAACACCACAGCTCGTAGATGAAAAAAGATGTTCATGATGTCATTTTCGCTTCGAAAATAAATTCACATATCACATAAAGTCATAATTGTTGACTATCGCGAGAACTTGAAAACAGAACTTCGTGTGCTTCTTAATCTTGGCTTGATAAAGCACTCGATAATATTTTTTTGAGTGACATTGTTTACAGAGAAACAGCCCGCTTCGGTGACTGTTGTGAATCGAGTTTGTTGTGAATCGAGTGCACACAGAGCGCAGATAACATCAATTCAATTCGGAATTATAATTTCCGGGCGTGTTGTAATTTATTGTTTAAATGTGTAAAAAAACAGTTTTAGACAATTGATTTTGATTAATTCTTGATAAATATTTCAGGGGTCGGGTCATAAATTACGTCACGCTTGAACAGCGGCAAGCTGCGACCGTTGTTTTCGATCGTTAATAACAAATTTATGGGAACCGTTCGGTGTAAGTGTAAACTCAGCCGTGACGTCGCTCACGGACCCTCCCCAAGTGTGTTAAATGTCTTTCCCATTAAATGTCTCAAATTACTTATTGTTGCGGGATGTCTTCAACTCGTTAACATTCGGTTGCTTCATGGGTCTCTTGAACAAACTGTTGGCTAATGTTTGTTCAAGCCGCGAGCATTTCAAAACTTTTTCTCCGCATATTTATTTGTGTGTAAACTTGAAAAGTCTAGGCAACCATCCTCAATTTCTCATTTGTTGTACCGGAAGATAAGACGAAGATAAATAAGCACTGTTGAGTCATCGGGATTTTACATCCCTGCGACATTGCGCATGTGCATTATTGATCCCGTCGACTTGATGTTAACTTTTTCTCCCGAGATGCGAAAGTCTTCCGAGCTTTTTCCCTCCCCGACTCTTTGTTTACACTCGTCGCTGCAATTTTCAATTTTTGGAAGTGTTTTCGTCGGTGACGAAGGCGAGGTCTTATCAAAGTTCTCGCATAATTAGGCCGCGTTTATCGGAGACGACGGAAAAACGGTTGGAAAAGTTTGTCCGTCGACTTTTCGATGTCGTTCCAGCGATTTTATTGCGATGCGTATAAAGCCCGCTGATTAATTAGTCGCGCTTGTGGACGCACCTTTTTATCACTAATTCAACCAACACGACACTTGATTAACTTTTATAATTTTAATATCTCTTGCTTCGCGAGAATGGCTTGATAAGAGCTTGTTTGGGCTTCTTCACTGTCGGACGCACAAGAATGAACTGAAAACTTTTTCCCTCTTTTGCGCCGTTTCATTTTCTCCCATAAGCTCACTTTGATAGCGGGAGCATAACATTTTCTCATGTGTTCCGCTCAGTGGCAGACGCAAAATTTCTCCCCCATTCCATACGAAATTAATTTATGATATGAGCTTTCGCTTTTATTTTAATTTGTGAGGCACGAACGGGGCTGCAATTGAGAGCGAAATTTCGTAACGGATTACGAAATTTGAATTTGATTCGATGTGGAGTTTGTGCGGATCAAAGTTTGTCGATTCAGAGGGCGCTTTTATCAAAACAATCCTCGTGAAATAGAAAACCGACTGAAAAATAATCTAAACAAGCTAAATCAATTATTCAAACACGATGTCGACAGTCAAGTACATCGGTCGGACGACGGATTTCCGCGGAAACACGCTCTGGGACATCCTAAGCAACCTGAAGAACTTCGGAGTCGGCCGTGTCGTTGGTTAGTGAACAAAAAAGTTGTGAAAACATTAGATTTTCATGATAATCCACTTTGTTCCAGTTCGATCGATGATGGAGCGGTATCCAGAGAAGAGTTACAGCCGGATCTTAAAGGTCGAAGCGATGTCATCACCACCAGCAGGCGCTTTAGTGAGAAAATAAACTTTTCATTCAATTTCACTTCTAAAACCTGAAATTTCACTTTCAGACCCAACGCAGATGCACAGTCTGGGTTGAAAAAGTCTTCCGCGGCAAAAAATACGACAAGCCATCGAAAATTGACTCTGTATCCTACAAGAAAGACTACCGGCTCTTGTCCAAGATGGAAGAAGCCGAGTACTGCAAAGTCGCTGAGCGAGAAATCAACATCATTGATCCGCACATGGAACTGCCGCCGCTTTTGAAGGAATTCGTCATGAAGGAGACTGGCCAAGCGAATCCGAAGATGAAGGTCCATTGGGTTGGCTCGAAAAACAGCCCAAACATAATGAGCCGGCTTGCGGAAGAAGGAGAGAAACCAAACACAGTGCTGACGTTGGGCATTGGCAAGCCGCACCTGACTGGCAAGAGCCTGTATGAGGGAATCAAGCTTTAAAAGCTTTAAACGATTAGAAAGTTTGAATAAAATAGGAAGAAAATAATTGAATGACATTGTTGGACTAGAATTGCATCGAGAATCGTTCCAGAAGTCAAAAGAACCAATTGTGTAACTATGTGAGTGTGCAGTTGTATGTGTGTTTGCGATAAAAGCTTGATGAGCCGCGGTATGAACCATTTCAATACATGCATAGTTTGCGCAGTCATTGAATGTGTTTTGCTTCTATAAAACCACCATTCGTCGTCTGCTTTCTGTAAAATAACACCGATTTGAGGGTTCTCTTCCATTATTGTCAGATTAATTACTTGATCTCAAGTCTTAAGCGTATTAAGTGATTTCCGATCATCAAGGTAAGAAGAAACCTTGAAGCAACAAAAAAACTTGCTAGAACATTCAAGATGGCAGCAAAACGGCGAAGGTCAAGGTCCAAATTAAGCAATCTAACACAATCCTCTGTTCCGATCTACAGCTCCAGTTTTCAACATGCTTTACGATTATTTCACGTCGTCGCCAACCCGTTTGGATGCAATTATTTTCGGCGCAAGTGGATACACAGGCCA
>JPYR01000506.1:30238-41419 GCA_000775305.1 Belgica antarctica | reverse complement strand
ACTGAAAAAAAGTTTCACGAAACTCCAACACATCGAAATTATTATTCTTCTTCTTCTTCTGTGGTCGTTTGCGCAACTCAAACTGGAGATATCCATACCGTGCGAGCTTTTCGTCTAACAATCGATGAGAGAATTCTCTCAGCACGGATTTACTATCGTCACATGGCACAGTGTTGTGCTTTTTTACACCGGGAAGCAGGGCTGCCGAGTTGTTTACGTTTTAAGCGATGTTTATTTGTGCATGGAGTTGTGGGAACAGGATGTTATGAAGATTTTAATTAAGTTTCAAGCTGTTTATAATGCGAATTTAGATAAATTTAAGGGCTTGTATTTTCAGTACAGATATGTTTTCAAAACATTGAAAGTGCAGGTTTAAATCGAACTTACTTCGAAATTTTGGATTGAAAGTCTCAAATTTGAATCTGCAATCCTATGCTGCAAGCCTATGTGAGTTTCTTTTGAATTTTCATCAATTTTCACCCCAAATTTTCTAATCAAACCGCAATAAAAATTAATTTCTATATTTTCAATCGCAATTCTAGACATTTCAATTCATTTTGGCGAAATGACTTGATTGCACGTTACATTTTTTGTTCCTTTGAATTTGAATTCAATCACATTCTGCCCGCATAACTAACAACGCGCTGTGCATTCATGTCAACATTCAGACCGGAAATTAAACTGCCCGGAATGGATTTCTATAATCAACTTAGTTTCGAATTCTTCGTCTTTTTATTTCGTGATTCCGGCGATACACTTCGAAAAGCGAAACCACAGAAATTTAAATCAATTTACTGCGTTTATAAGAAGCGAGGCAAATGGTCAGCTAATCAGTTTAGTTAACTATCGGACACTTTTGTCTAAAGCGCTGCTAAAGCCGTCTTCTTCTTGGTCGTCAGTCAATTAACAGAAAAAATCGAAACTTTCAATGAGACAAAACCGCGAAGTCATGCTTGAGTTTTGCTTGTTTAGTCGTTGTTAATGGACTTTTGTCGAAAGATATTTCGGTAAGGGCAAGAAGAAGAAAAGTTTTGATCAAGAAAGCCTTCAGAATTCACAAATCGCCTTGCGTCAAGTCGCGGGTATTTTCAAATGATCAAGCACTTTGAACTTTTTCTGATCTCGCATCTTTGCCGTCATCGTTTGCGCAGTAATTTGTGGATTAATGGGTTGGCCCCGAATGTTTAATTGGCTCGATGCACTCAATTAGATTCATTACGATCGTCGTCAAGTTTTTTTTTGCGTTAGAGAAATCGTTACGATTTTGCTAACGATCTTTTTGTTTGTAAACTTTTCGTTTGGTTGAGATTTTTCGAAAACAAAAATGTTTGCAAACAAGTTTCTTATCAGTAAAACGTGGCAGTTTTAGGTGCACGTTTCACGATTTAAAACAATTTTGATTTCTATCAAATATTTTCAGGTTCAGAAGGCGGGAGATTAGATTTTATTTATTTTATCCTGTTGATAGATTAGATGACTTCTGATAATATTTTGAATTGCGCAATAAATTTACATGGGCTGCTAATTGGCGGCGTAACTGGTGTTAAAAATATTTATGCTGGTGGGCTGAATGACTATAATGCCTAATTTTAAATTTTCACGAAGCCTACAAGCCCATTTACGTCTTAAAATCGCTACCAAACTTAGAACTGGCTTAGCACAATATCAGCCCATAAAATGATGCTGCAAAACATCACCCACACACGACCCCGATTTCCCAAAACGCCATCCACGATAGAACAGCAGTTAGCAGGCCTTTTGAAATCTCACGCAACTGTCTATTAGGTTCGCCACCGGGTTGTCGCTAATTTTCCATAGAATTCAAGTGAATTCCGAGTGAACAATTGAAACACACCGGACGCAGCCTGACAATTAGATTCACGAGACTCAATCTCATCTCTCAGCTTTTTTTACCTTCGTCTTAATGAACTTCGAGAAGCGATGAAATTTTGACTTCGTCGCCATTGTGGCTGAGTTATCCCGGCTCAAGAATCCTATAGCATAAGCTCCGTTCGAAAGTAGTTTCCAGTTTATCCCTTATTAGTTGGCCGCGACTTGAAACTTGTTCCGTTGACTTCACTTTCCGTACTCGGGAAGTCGCTTTTGTTTTTCACTTTATCACAAATTTTACTTTTAAAAGTGTTTTCAAAGTTATTTAAATTTATTTTCCAATCGTTTTCATCTGGCAGCTGTTTCAGTATTAAATTCCAAGCTGATAATAAGCGACTGCGAAGGAGTTTACTGATGCTTCAAACGCTGATGTGTATTTATTGACCAAAGTCACTCGACTGTTTAGTCAAACACAACTGGTTTTGTGAATTCTCTCGCGACTCAACTCGCGCGAAATGTTTATTTTCTTCGCGGTTTCGGTTTTTGCGCCTAAGAGAACGCTCAAGTTCATTTCAACAATTATTTTCTTCTTCTCCGGTTGAGTTCTTGTTGCACGAGCGTCGCAATTCATACCTTGAGATTCTTGGGCAGAAGACTCGCCATCGATTTCGGCGGGCACCGAGCGCTAGTTTTCGAGTTAACTGGTTTGTTTTCACGACAGCGTTTTGAACTCGAGTGTTGGTGGAACTTTTACTACTTTAAGTGGAGTTTGAATTCGTGTTCAAGTACTTCAAGACAGACACTGGCTAACCCACTTTAGACTTCTTGGCAAAGATCTATGAAAGACTGCAGCAAACTCACGATCACGACAACTGTTTATTCTGGTTAAAAATAGATTTTGAGATGAAAACGAAAGAAGAGAAGCTGTGCTCTTTCTCAAACGGGTCTTTCCCCTTTTCTCGTGTATGTTTCTTAAGAATCTTTTAATGTCTTGTTTTGTGTCTCCGGAAAGCTCACAGTCATTGTTGTTAAAGCTTGCGATTTGCGGTGCAAAAAGAAAGAGTTTTGTGATTTGTCAAGCAGAACTTCGACCAATTCGTTTCGAAAAGATCGTGTTGAGAAGCATGATAGAACAGATAGGTTTATCTCGAGAGCAGTTTTAGTGCAAAAATTATTTTCAAAACTCAAAAATTATTGGAAATTAAAATAAATTTGAACGAAATTTTGAAAATAAAAGTTTTTTGGGTGCAATATAGCCTTTGGGTGGGAAAAGCGGGCGCAATTTTGAATTTGAAGATATTTTATGTTATGATCTCGAGTATGTACACATTTTTAAGTGTTTACACAACTTTTCAAATAGTTTTAAGTTGTGCACACAATTTTCACCCTTAGAGCTAACTGCAGCCAACTTTTTTTCTAATTTGAAACTTATTTTATTGCGCCAACTGACATCAAAATCAAACGAAACCAAAATTAACTGTGGTTGGTCGATACGAAGACTTGAAATAACAACTCAGCATCAAAATAGCCAAAATCCATCAAGTTTCCGTAACAAACCAACTCAAAATAAGCTTAAAAGCCAACAATCTCTAAATTTCTCATCGTCTAACATCCAAAAACGTCAATTTTGAAACTCAAAACCAAAACGAACTAAATCGTTCTCTAATCCAAATCATAAAGTTGAGTATTCGTCAATTCTACTATCAACACCTTTTATCTAAGATTTTTGTGTATTTTGTAATAATTGTTGTTTGGTATTCAATTCTGCTAACCTCCAAACCCTCGAAATCATACGATCCAGTTTGATTTTTGATAACATTGAACGTTTTAACAAACGGAGCCTTTAAGAGCTGATTAAGTCAAGTCAACATCAAAAAGAACATTCATTTTTACCCGGTCGGGGGGAAGATTTTAGATTTTCGAGTGGTTAAGAATCGTGGTTGAATAGAGAAACAAATTCAAAAGGAGAGACAAAAAGAAATGTTTCCTTTAGAAAATCTTTTCAAACAGTTTTCATCGTCGGTTTCGTCGATACATGACCTAGATTTATGTTTGGGGACAGGTTTTGAGCGACTTACCTCCCATGATTCTCTGGTGTACCCTTGAATCTCGTCACCAATGTCACCGCCATCCTGATAGAAAGAAGATTAAGTGTAAGTTTCAGGTCATGTTCAAGGGTTTAAATTATATTGTCAACGTGAAGATTTGTCCTAGCCACAAACTTACCTTGCTGGAAGTACGATTGTTAGCCCACTCGGTGTCGTGCTGAATCAGTTCGAAGCCACGAGTTTTCAGGACGTCTTCGTCCAGATCTCCGTAGATGTAAGACACCCACGAGTTCAGGAATTTGTAAAGCTCGTCGACCCTGTAAAGCACAAATCTCAGTCACTGAAGTCTTGACTCTCAACTCTCAAGCTTACTTGTTCTTAGGAATGCTGAACCAGTACTCCGGGCGGAGTTTGTTCTTTCCGTACGACATCACAGTAGTTGGAAGCGGGGTCGTTTTTCCGATTTGTCTGCCCATTCGCAAACGCAAGTACATTGGCGGGTCTTGACACGCGCGAGCTGGTTTTGGTATCAGTTCTACAAGTAGAGATTTCGAAGCGTTAAAACCCAATTTGCGGTGAATACGTAAGAGAAAACAGATAAAAGCAACACTTGATCATGGAAATTCACAAAGTCAAAAGTGAAATTTCCACGATCGTCATCGAAAGCAACATTGAAAGCGCGCATCGTGCAGATCGTGTTCCAAAAGGCACGATTCGGTGTTCGTTTGACGCAACTGCTAAGTGATTCACCTCGACCAAAAGCCATTAACACTCCGTGCATATGGTCTTACTTGTGTGTAAGTGTCCTGAAAACGTGCTTCGCTCTAATCAAATTTTCGAGTTTCTAAAGAGCTTGAAATGTGCAACTAATAAAGATCAGAAGCGAGAAGAAAAAATCAGACTCGGTTGTTGACAGATCGTGCTACATTGGTTAGTCAAGTGCGAAAATTGTATCATGTCGATTTAGTAACGGAGAAGTTGGTTATCAGAGGGTATTTCCATAGAGTTAACTTAAGTCATTCATACATTCACTTTAGGTAAAAAGAAGAGTGAAATGTCATCTTTGCTTGAGGCTGCTATTCAGACCAAGGAAGGTGGTTTGTTTGAATATTTTAAAAGGCCAATTCATCGTACATTGGCACAAGTTTGCACTTAAACGTGCTAAATTATGTAAGTCTTTAAGAAGATGATAGACGTTAAACAAGGTTTTTTAATCTGAGTCAGCAAAAAGTGTTTGTTAAAACCTGTCATTTTGAGGCTTCAACGGCCATTGTTACGTCATAACTAATTTTACCATCAAAAATCAATTCACAGCATTTTACTCTAAGGACTGCTAATTAGTGTGGAAGAAAGTGTTAAGATTGCGGTAGATTTGAGTAGAAAAGCGTTGAAAGAATCTGGAAGGTGTCAAAGTTATTGGGTTTTGTACTGTTAACATCGACTATATGAAGGTCAACTGATAAGTGAATTGAAACCAGGTCTAATTAATGTCAAAACACAAAATTTTCTTGAATTATCACAAAAAATATCTCGAATTATCACAAAAACAAAGTGATCAATGAAGTCGTTACCAAAAATGAACCAAAGAACGGAAAACTGTATAAAATAATGATTTTTCAACAAAATTTGATTTGTGATGTCTTTTTAATTGAGATTAAATCAAACTAAACCTAATCGATGGATAATGAGGGGATGATTGTTCTGATTGTGGAGCTTTTTGGACCTACCGATCTTTTCGAGTTGTGGGAACAACGGTGCCTTCACTAAAATAATGTTTGATTGTCTTGATTTCTTTGTTTCATCAGGTGTCTTAGTTTTATGTTAAAATATTATTTTCGGGGGCCATCCACAAGTAGCATTGCCACCACTTGTGCATGATCCCCGAAGATTAGTAAACGATAATCTTTGATTTGGTTCCCGTCTATGTTACTACAAATTTAATTTCTACAAAGATGCTTCGTTCGTCTATGTTCAAATGTTAAAAGTTTTAATTAGACTTCGTGTTCGACAAGTTCCTGTCCATGCTGTGCGTGTTTCTTGTGCCTGCCGACTTCAACAAAGCAATAAACGGCAGAGTGTTCCGCGTTTATTTATCACTTCTGCAAAGTTTTCTGAACATTCAAAAAACTTTTGAGAACAATTTTCGGTTCGTTTCGCCGCTGCCTTCTGTTCCCGTTCAGGGAATCAACAAAGCGGTGCTTCCGGAATGTGTTCAACACGAAGAAGTTATTCCGTTCAATTAAAAGCATTCCAAGAACATGAACATTTCTAGCATTTTCCTCGAAAACAAAATAAACGAGACAACTTCGTCTTGGCTCAACTTACTATCAAAGCTCACGAACAGCGCTGGCATGTCATCGATGGACACCATCGAACGGTAGTCTAGTTTTGGCGGTGCTTCCTTTTTCGGCTTACTCGTATGGGATGACTGTGAAGACTCCGATGACGGATGCGAGCGAATGAATGTTCCGATTGATGATCGTCTGAAAATATTTGAATCAATTGATTAGCTTTGGAATCACGCGAGTTTCAAGTATTGCAAATGCTTAATTGCCTAGCATATACACTCCAAAACATTAATCATACGCTGAACATCGACACAACAACACACATCTAATCTGTCAACTAAAAATTCTCTAGATTCAAGTTCAGTGAGATCGATAACTGGATTTAGTGCACGAAGAGTCAACAAAAGAACACCGCGGCGTCGACTCGGGAAAATCAAAAACAAAAGTGATTTCACAGAACTCAAAGTAAAAACGCAAAAGGGTCAAAACGGTAAAGCAAAAGTGCGAAAGGATTTTTATTTTTCGCTTACCCTGACTCTTTGAGCGAATCATGTGATAATGGCGGAACTGGCGATCCGCCACTCTCTTCTGATGGAGTTTTAGACAAAAACAAATTGCCTCCAATCTCGGAGACCAACGTGATGGGCGAGCTTTAAGATCGTTTTGATTGGATTGGAATGTCAATGAAAAGTTATTTCGTAAGAATGTTTTCGTGTTTAGTGGCTTTTCGAAGCTGTACTGGTTGATGTCTTGGTTTGACTTATTTCACTTGTTTTTGACGAGTTTTCATGACTAAGATGGCTTTTGAAATAGTTTCGAATTGACTTAAGGCTCCATGGGTCAACCCTTCGAGTTACAAAACTCGGAAACACAAGGAGCCAATTAAAACATTACTTAAAGTGTTAGTGTGTGTTGTGTTTAGTGTAAAGTTCATTTCAACTGTGCATGGATTCAATAAAATGTTCAAATAGAAGCGATTGAATGCATCGAAAGGATCAAATATGCATGGTCGCGTGTTTTTCACACGTCTAAGGTGCAAAAGGGATGGAATGGGCCTCAAATAGTGACAAATGTGGAAGAATAGAAAAAATTCCTAAAAAACCTTGAGAAGTCGGCAATTACCTTGAAAATACTTTTGAAAATACACTTTGATTGGAATCGCTGGTGTTGGGTGCTGACTCGGTTTCGGGCTTTCCTGGTTCGCCGGTCAAGCCTTCGACCCATGATAAGGGATATGATAAGCGTTTAAGCATCTAAAAGAGTAGATTTTGTTTTTAAAATTGATCAGAAATAAGATGTTTGCGCAATTAACTCACTTTATTTTTCTTAACTTCACCGGTTGCCTTCTCAGCAGCTGGAGCTTGATTCTCATTATCTTCCACACTGAAGCTGACGCTCGACGTCTTTTTACGAGGGCCTTCGCCGCTATGGGTCGAGACAGTGTCTTGGCTCAACGACGAGGACTGTGATCGGGTATCCGTGCTGATTGCAGCTGGTGCGATGGTCAATGGCGGCACCCAGTCCGAGCTAAGGACGATGTCAGCATCGCTGTACACCTTCTTCGTTGCAATGATGGGAACACTTGGCAGTGAATCGCGAATGTCGATTCCGCTGTCGTGACATGACGTTCTTGTGAGCGGATTTTCATCGATGCCCTCTACAGCCACAACATCTGCACCGACAACATCTGCACCGTTCTTCTCCACCTTTTGTACTTCTCCAGCCTCTTTCACCGGCTCTTCGTCTTCAGCATCTTCGGACCTGCCACATTTACATTTCAGTCTTCAAGTTTTATGATTTTGTTTACGACAATGAGTGTGAAATTGAGCGTAGTGAAAACAGAAAAAAGCGGAAAAGAAAAACAAAAATTCTAATAAAACTAATTGCGAAATTAAAAACAGATAAATTCGCTCTATGCCAATAATTGATTACACGTTCTAAGTTATCATTTGGTGTTAATCAAGGCGAGCGACGAAGAAAAGAAGCGAGCAGATGAGTGTGTTAGGAGTTTAGTGAATGAGAACAGAAAATGTCGATGTATGATGATCGTTTACACTCACCTATCCTTGACTGGAATAGCCCAGTGCTGGTCGATACTGCTCTGTCGACGTTCCACAACCGTTTTCTCGTTGCCGCCATCTTTCGAGTCATCGTTCTTAGCTTCGACTGCCGTTGTACTCTCCACTGAATCGACGTGCAGCCGCTCGATTGGCGTCACCAGATCCCGATCGAATGCTTTCGGGAAAGCATCACCATCGTCACGTTCGGTTGAGCAATTGCTCTCTTGATCGACTGAACTTCCGGCGCCAAGTTCTGGGAATGTTTCGTCTTTGGGCAGAAGCGAGTCCTTTCCAGGCGAGTGCGTTTCACAACGATTGCACACCTTTGGGTGATAAACTTCTGGCTTTTCGTTGGAGTTGCTGGTGTATTCACCGGTGCCAACGCGCATATGAGCGATATCGTTGAAGATGGCAGCGTTGATAATGAACTCCATGGGTGCAATGACTCCGTAGCTTTCCGGGCCGTGTTCAATGACTAATGGATCCGACACGTTGGGATCAAACATGACCGCATTCGGTGTCACCAACAAAACTCCGCCGACGACTCCCTGGCCGTCTGTGATATGCCTGACATTCAGCTTCAGGAAGCGCTGCACTGCAACCGGGTCGTCTTCCGACTGGTTTGGTGTTATCCGTTCAACTCGGCCGGGACGCGGCGAGCTGGGACGAAGATCGTCAAGGAGATCTAAAAAGTACGATCCGGAAATTGAATTTCATGAACCACACAAGTTGAAGACGAGTTTACCACCGGACTTTAAGAAAATTGCCGACTTCATAGCTTCTTTATCTCCCAATCTAAATCTAGAGCACTAAATACTGTTCCTTGCTTGTACAAGCTTGACTTGAAAACTACGCGCTGATAAGAGAATCCATGAAAACTTTTTCGAGACACGTCGAGTGTCCTTGAAACTCAATTCCGAAGCAGTTGTATTGATTCAAGTGAATTTTTCGATTATTTTATCACTGAACTCTGCTTCCGCTAATCGATTGCGATTAATTTCGACTGGAATGAGCCTTTTTACTCAGTCATTGCGATTAAAACAGCGATTTTCTTAGCGCAAAGTGATTTCTTATTTACATTTTGCGCTACTGAGACTGAGACGGCAATGTTCCGGAGCGATAGAAAGAGACAGTGTAGGTGTCTAACAAACACAAGCACACACAAAGCCATCAGCTGGAGTGATTGTACAAGAAACTTGAGGCATTGCGCACTGGCCACCGCGAAGCAATTGACAAGTCAGGTGGTAAACTTTTCTTCTCTCTCTCGCTTGGCCTTCAAAAAAGGTTCGTCGCAAGAAAAACAAGAGAGAAAATCAGTGGAAACGCGAACTAACCCTTCTCCTGCTGCGGAATATCATCAGTGTTGCTGGAGCTTTTTCGGCTTTTATCCTTCGATGCATCCGTGTCGCCGCTGGCCTCGCTCGACGTGTCATCGTCCTTCATCTGCGACTTGTCGGGCACGAGAAGCGTCTGGCCCGAGTAGATGAACGAACTGCCCAAGCGGTTCAGCTGCGTCAGCTCCGAAGGTGTGGTGTCGAAGCGGGCCGCGACCGATGTGAGTGTATCACGGTCACCGACTGTGTAAGTGACGGTTGGAACAACTGGTGCGGGACCTGATTCAAGAATGTAAACAAAATAATCAAAAAAAGACGAAATAAAAAAAAATAAAACTAGAATTGCGGGGTCGGCTATCTCTCAAGATGTTCAGCAGTTTAAAGAAAAATTGATCAAAATGATCAAAAACCAACTCAAGAAATAAAGAAAACAACTTAATAACAACCATTTAATCAAATTAATCCCGTTCCAGACCCTCCACTGTAGCGGAATCGTATCAAAACACATTCCAGCACGGCACACATGTGCAAAACCAGTTCTCCGGTTCACCGAGAGAGAGACACGAAGGATTGTGAGCGCCAAGAACAAGATTGATGTGATTACCTTTGGCTGACAGACGATCAATGCTCTCGAAACGTCCTTCGACTTTGGATCGTAGCGAGTCCAAGTCAAACGGCGCGGCCAGGCCATGATCTACGCTGCGCGATTTGCTCCTAGAAATAGAAAAAGGTCGAGAATTCAATTAATCAAACTGGTAACGAGACACCATGTGAACGGTTTTCTTTTTTTCCCCTTATTCAACAACATTCCGTAAACTTTCCTGCTGATTCGAGAGCTTCGAGAGCAGGCACAAAACACACAACACAAAACGCTAATATTTCACAATGTGCAACTGTCGAAGGTTATTAACATGAAACCGCATTCGAGCCGACTGTCGGATGAGTTGAACAACAAGCAAAAGAAGTTTTCGTGAGCTCCGCGATTTACGTTCGTTGACCTTCGGCTGGTGGACGCTTTTTTAGCCGCAAACCGGAATGAGATTCAGCAAAACGGGCGTCGGCTGAATTGGAGACGATGTCAGCCGGTTCGAGAAAGCGGTCGAACGACCGCGAAATAATTTCGTTCGAGTCAGGGTTCGAAGGCCATTGCCAGCCATGCCCGAGCCCCGCTATCTACTGACATCCACCAGGACTGTCTTCGTTTTAATTAAAATTTTATTTGTTTTTAGCCGTTTCTACAATTTGGCACGTTTAGCGAATAAATTTGGCGACGAATTTGCAAGCTTGCGGTTTATTTGTATGCCTTTACATTGCTAATAATGCTAATGATATTGCGACGCAACTTATTTGCCAGCTGAACAGCTCTATACGAAGAAATAAAACTTTCGTCCATTTCCGCTTCTTCCGTCATTGAACTTGCCTTTTTACTCGGAATTTATCGTCGAAGCACGTGAAGTAATTTATTCTCTTTCTTCTCGTTTTCATCATTCATCCGGCCTGCCGAATCCGTTCGAGGCCTGTTTCTACGAGATCAATTAGAGATTATCATCGTTAAACTGCCTCGGAAATTCATGATCATTTCGTTTACAGCAATTTTGCGAATTTGTCTCCTGCCTGGGGG
>JPYR01000506.1:0-16468 GCA_000775305.1 Belgica antarctica | reverse complement strand
ATTATTTTACACTTTAAATTCCTCGAAGCCAAAGCAAAACATGAGTCGTGTCGATGGAATCTGCATCGGTGTGAACTTTTGAAAAATATTAAATCGGTGGTGAGAAAATCCGCGAGAATCTGCTTTCTTATCCTGTCTAACTCGATCGCGGAGACGGAACGAAGCGAGCGCGCAAATTCTTCGTGTCGATTTTGGTTTCTTTCAAAACTTTTTCGCCGAGTTCTCTTCTTCCGATTCGTGCGATTTTCACATTAACGAAATTTAGGTCAAATTATTTTATGAAAAAATTTGAATTTCTGATTGCGGCACACGCATTTGTGCCTTTCACAATGACGACAGCACAGCACGGGCACAAGTTGTCTCTCTATGGCGAAAAAGCTTCACTCCGCGAAAATCCATCACTCCGAACGCGTTCTCTCGGTGCGAGTTATCAAATTTAATTCAATTTGCACATTTTTTCACTCTTCTTCTCCAGAATCATCCGCGAGTCGAGCACATCACATAAATCAATTCCACGTTAGGTGAGCACATTTCTACGCGCTTTTCTTTCCGTTTATGATTGATTCGATTTTAATTCACCACCAATTTATCATTTTTTGTAATTCTGCTATCTTCCAGGGCGCTTCTGCCTCCGTTGAAGCCGCACGAGACAGGCTGAGGACAAAAGTTCTGGCGCTTCTTCTTATTCTGTTTATTTATCTACTCACAATGATAACTCAATTTCTTTTTTCTGGAAGATTCTGACGAGAACTTCGATCGCTTCAAAGCTGCACAAAATTCTTCTCAAGCTTTATCCAAAAGCAATGAACACCGAACCGAAAGCGAAATTAGTGAATAAATACTGAAAAGTTCAACTCGTCTCGAAATGCGTCCAATTGGGTTGAATTCTCTGGTTAAACTAGTCAACAATAAAAAGAAACCAGACTCGAGAGACTTTACAATCCCATTTTTTGAATGTCCCAATACGTCTATCGTCGCTCTATAGCATATCGTTCAATACAATTACACGGCTGGTATGAACTTTTTACAGTTTCTCGCATCCATGTGTGTGCTGATGGTTTTTTGCATGCGAACTCGCTGAGAGAACGGAGCGCCGCTGCTTGAGAGTCATGCTGCCATGTGCGGAGATGGTTTTGGCAGCAATTTTTTGAAGTGTCTGGGTTGGGCATTGACTTAGCTGTGTTCGACCTCGAGTTTCAGTAGCTTTGTAATTCAAACAGGCTTTAGTTGTTCCAATAAACATAACAAAAATTTATTTAACCACAATCACCCCTTGCAACCCACTCTCGTACGCCCTGACCACATCGATACCTACAAATAAGCTAAACCTGTTGAGCCATGCGTGTCCATGTATCGTATACTTCAGTATGCAACATAAATCGACGCGATTAAGTCGTGGAGATTAAGTTGGACTTGATGTGATGTGGAGAGAAGCCCAAGTCCCGTGCGCGTTGCACACGAAACACGTTTAACGGTGTTAATTGCTCAATCTTCCGCGAGGTTTCAGGTTTGTTCATCTGGGACATGCCCGGTTGGCGTCTCTAGCAATCTCTCCCGCATCTATTAAATATTTAAATATCTTGTAAATACGTCATCCCTCACACGAGGGAGTAAAAACAACCGCAATTAAATTTACATCGCAAACAATTTGTTACGGAAAGTGTTTCCTTCGTCGTTGTTTGCGAATTCTTTTTTGGTGTCTTTTTTTGATTTATCAATTTGGAGTGTCGAGAAAGGAAAGCAGGTAAATGGCCACGTGTGGGCGGCTACGACTACATGAACGTCGATTTAGGTATCAACAAGTGAATTACTCAGCGACTTACGGCACTTCTGAAGAAGCGTTATCAACCACCGGGCTTACGTATTCGTTTATTTTCAACCGACAATTGACTAATCGCTTTATCGATTTTTCATTATCGGTTTCGTGACGTGTCGCTATTAGGCAGAACGGAGAAGAAAACAACGCTGAGAGAATTTCGAGACAGTTCGATTTGTCGCCTGACACAAACAACAAAAACAAATTGAAAATGAAAAACTTTCACGACTTTCCAACAATGACAGTAAAAACAAATGCCGAAGAAAGAAGAAGAAACATAAATTAATCTTCAAATCGTCGCGAAGGTTTTCGAATTTTGTTAAATTGAATGATTTGTTATCATGAAATTGTTAGAAACGCTTTTTGGAAAGGGACTTCGAGAGTTGGCGATGATGGATTGGGGCCTTATGAAACAAAATTTAAGTTTCTAAATTATTTTTAAGTTGTTGTTGTCAATCGCAGACCTTGAAAGCTTGTTGAACTTTCTTTAAACTTATGAAACTTTTAAAAATAAACTTGCTGTCTACTCAACTTAACATTTAATTCGTTCTATTTCGGCCAAACCTACTCAATGTCTGTCGCTTGCCCTTATTTCTTCTTTGAATTGAAAAGTTATGGCTCGAAACCTACCACAACATTTCTCCATCTCCGTCTGCGTTTCTTCTTTCTTTCTCGCATGAAAGCTGCCACAAAAAGTCAAAACTCTCGATGTTTGCGTTTGTTTAATTGAGAAATTTTATGTATGCTGCTGCTTGCTGCCGTCAACGCACGACGAACAACTTTTCTCTGGTATGAGTTAGATTGTTTGCACTCGGTCAAGTTGATTGAACGATGCTCAAAACGATGTGTGGCGAAATTTATCCAATTTAGAAATAAATTTGTTGATCAAGGTTCGCAGCGAAAATCTCTCTCTTGAGTGCTTGTGCAAACATATCAGCGCTCGAGGGCTATCGATTGGGGTTAGCTTACCAATCCAATTAATTACCTCAGCTTTTTTTGTTTACCAACAGTTGCAGAATTTGATTAAAAACATTAAGGTTCACTCACGGTTGTTGGAGTGACATAATGGCCGGCGATTTATGGAAAAGCGTAGCCCACTTATCATGTTCTTTTCTTTCTTATTACGAGCCATAACCATTGCTACAGTGTTTTCCACCCGCTTCCATCCACTTTTACAATAAATCACCAGCCATTTAATGTCCAATAAATTTTGAAATATCATTTATGATATTAAAAGTACGGAAAATTGCCTGGGGGTAATGCGAGAGTACACTTATTCGGATGTGAGTGCTGAATTACAAGGGGGAGACGGTGATGACATGGCGAAGCTTTGGTAGGAGGTATTTTGATATTTTTTTGAGAATTCTGCGCAGCTGATGAAAGGCAAATCTTTGAGTCTTAGATTATGAACTTTGAAAAAATTTTTAAGGTGCAAAAAACCTTTTAAAAGATCTGTTGCAGCTTTTAAATGTGCTTTTTGGAAACTTTTACAGGCTTTCGTTTAAAGCTTTTAAATATCTTCTTAGCAAGCTTTAAAAGCCTGCTAAAACTTTTAGTGTTGAAATGTTATTGCATCTTAAAAAGGTCTATTTGTCAAAAGTCTATTGATAAATTCAAAAAGCCTTTAAAAGCTTTCAGAAATCTGCCCTAGCTTAAAAAGCTTGCTATCCAAAAAGCCTATAAAAGCTCTAGAAAGATTATGTTTGGCTTCAAAAGCCATTTAATTCATCAGGCATTAAACTAAATCTGATGTCCTGTGGCATTGAACATGAATTAAATTATCGAGCGTGGCGAGAATCAAGTTGAATGGATTGCTGCCAAAGTCACAAGTCAGCTTGAATTTCATTTGCATAAAAGCCGTTTCGTTTCCTTCTAAAATAATAAAATAAAATCTATTCGTTGTCCGAAGCCATCTAGAACCAATCCAGAAGTTTCTGAACGTCAAAATTTAAACCAAACTTAAATAAATCATGATTTGAAAACAAGTTCAACTTGAAATTCTGCTTCAAAAAACATCGCAAACTTGTTCTATACGCCTTCACCCTATCTCAATCTCGTCGTTAAGCATCATATAAATAAAATGCAAATCGCGATCGGGGCACGGTGAACCTTAATTCAATTCATTGACAGTGCACATAAAAATTCCCTGACCTTGACGCATTTATTTAATCCTAATTGTCTGATCTCACATTCATTCAATCTCGTTCTGACTCGGGGCAATAACGTTGAATTTTATTGAAATGTGAAGCCGCGGTAATTATTGGGACAGATTTTTGTGCATTCTGTCGCGATTGCTTAGATTTTGGCTCCGGGTTTAAAATTAACTTTGATTCACACTCGACTTCGAAATGTTTTAATTGGCGGGAATTTTTCTTCAACGCCATTTGTTCAGGTTCCACACGTCAAGAATCAAGCACATACGCAGCTCGGCACGTTTGTCAGTCGTCAAAACTAGTTCTGATCGAACGTTTGGTTGTCAATTAGAGCATTGAAATCAATTAAAAACTTACGGAAGCTTTCCATTTGAAGGAAATTTCCCGATCTGTCCAAGGAACTTCCAATAAAACTTGTCAGAAAACAGCAGACGAGTAAATTCATGTAATTCAGCAACGAAATTTATTGCACAATTTGTTACTTCATTATGAACTCGATAATGGAAAAAAGGGGCGACCGGAGTTGACGTTGTTTATGACGCTTCAGAGCTCGCAAAAATTCACTTCAAGCTAAAAGTCAATGTAACGATCTTTGTGAAGGAATTCCGAACGACGTTTCTCATAAATTATTGAGTGATGCAATCGCTTGATTGTGTAAAGAAGAGCTCGATAATAGTTTTTTTCGTATTGCTTTGTAATGAAATCAGAATTTGAAGAATTTTGTGGCAAGGTTAAGGCCCATAGCGCAGGTTCACAACTACTAGTCCGGTTGTTTTGGGGTTTGAAGGGCTGACTTGGGATGGAAAAATTGATGACAAGTTTGAGGTTTATTTAATTTTTGTTTTCGGGTCGAATTTCGAGTCATTTAATTGACTTGGAAAAGTTTTCTTGTGAAATAAATTTTAGGAATTTGTAAGTTGAGTGAGTCGGAAAGCCATCTCAGATTCCTCTTAAATGCTAAGCTTCGATCTTCTAGAATCTACCAGCATCTTTGCTGAGAAAAATGCTCGTTAAATTTCCAGCTGACGCTTTAAATCAACAATTAGCAACCTGCACGCTTCATCAAGTCCCTCTTGATAACAAAAAGTTCGCTGAAAGCACAAGAAAATACTTTAAAAGTTCCTGGAACACTTACAACGTCATTTTTTATGGGCGTATTTTGAATGTACGTTAGCGATTGATTCTCTCAAGGCTTTCTTCAAGGTTGAACGAAGTTCCTAAATGTTCCCTGATTACCACGTCAACGATTTTCCCCCAAAAATAAATC
Organism: Belgica antarctica; assembly: GCA_000775305.1. Taxonomy (NCBI): domain Eukaryota; kingdom Metazoa; phylum Arthropoda; class Insecta; order Diptera; family Chironomidae; genus Belgica; species Belgica antarctica. Next base: position 11,232 of record JPYR01000506.1, on the reverse strand, counting down.
TTACGCAACAAACTCTCCGCCCACGTCAATAATTGAAAGGTTTTCGAAGAAATTTCACACGATATTTAATATTGATCCGGAGGGTTGGAGCGGTGCGGATCCTTTGGAGACCCCCAAAATCTCACTTCATTTAATTATGCACCTTCAAGAATTAATGTACACACGAAGGGAGCTGAAAAGTGAGTGAAAGAACCTTCCAAGGCTCGGGGCCACGAGAATTATTAATTTATCTCGATTAATTTAATAATTCTCCCTACTTTTCCGATTCAGCATTAAGTAATTTTTCATTTAATTGTTTAGCTCTCACACAGTTCATTAATCCGTTACATTAATGGCTTTCGACAGGCTCGCTGCGGACGTCAACGAAAGAGAACGTCACGCTCTGAATATGAAAATTTATGAATGACAACTCACTCGAGCCGTGGTTCTTTGTTGGCGAATATGAAAATCAAGCCATCTAGGGCAAGCCGGGGTAGGGATGGGTGGTAGAAGTTTGTGGCAGTGCTTTGACTCGGCTGTCGACGTTGTTCAATCAATTTTGCGGTAATCTTCGTCATTTGTAGTCCGGGCGACGCTTTTCAGCTTATTTGACAAACATGACTAGAGAAGCCATCTTAGGCAAGCCAGAACGCATAAATTTGCACTCTGGATAAATGGAAGCACGCACTGCATGTTTATTTGCAGGCTTGACAGCAAGCTAAGACACCTGTCAACCTAAATTCGGCACTCAAACCTCAAAACCGCAGTTTTAGGCTTGTCCAAGACGCCTCAGAACAAACATCGAGTGACATATTGAAATTTCCATCACAAAAGGGTCATCGAGTGTAAAGTCAGAGTCATCTCCATTCCTGTCAGCAGCTTTAATCTTTTTCCGTTCCTCGCCCCCTCCCCCCTTTCCCGTAATGAAAAGATCCGCTTTTCTGTTCTTTTCTTCTTTCTCGAACAGCACGAGATGTTAACCTTGAGTGTTCATGAAAATAGAAATTTCTTCATTTGCATAAGCATCAATTTTTACAGCGAAATAACAATTTCATGGTAAAGCGTCGCGTCGAGGCAATCGTTCGCAGTCTATCGAGTGTTAATCCATCATTCACGCAACGAATGAACGTAGGATTCTCCGTAAGAAGAAGAGCAGGAAGTTCCTTGAACCGCCTTCGATTTCTGTGCCGTCATTAAACAACTTCATAATCGCAGAAAGTTGGATACCGTCTCTGTAGCTAGGGATGTGTGGGCGTTAAAGTACACAAGAAAGCAAGAGCTCGTAAATTCTGTGTGTTTCTCTTTTATTGCGATTATCTGAAAATAGATCCAGCACATCCTTAACGCACAGGCACAGCTTTTATGAGTTCAAGCAAGAACGCAGCATTTAAAACATGGATAAATGGACATCGAGAATGTCGAGATCACGTTTTCCATTCCCAACATTAATTTTTATGACTCTGTGACACTCAAAACATTGGAGATTCTTGGCTGGAGTGCAGCAGTGTGGGTTGAAAAAGTGAGTCAAGGCTGTTGGGAGAGTTTTTGTTAGGTTTAAGCGTAGGAAGTTTGCAGAAATTTTAATGTTTTGAAGGATTTAAAGGCTGACATGTCCAATGTATGGCTTTTGTAGTTATTGTTTACCTTTGGGAATGAAATTTGAACGATTTTCTCTAGCTAGTTTGCCACACACAGTCCAAACTGCACCCAAAATCATCTTCCTTCCACTCTTCCAGATACGCTGTTGAAATCAGCCCAAGGCATGTTCATGTCACCATTTGAAAGATTTGCTGATCTGCTAGCTCTGTTAATTGCAATATATGCGATCTCAAGTGCCAGCCATCCTTGGTCATGAGGATTTTCAGATTAAATGCATTTAACCGGCCCACGCGCAGCTTGTTACCAATGAACAGAGCTCAGCATGGCTTACCTGTCAGACGACGAAGCCAAGGTTGCCCGTAAAACAGAAGAAAAGTAAATAAATTATCATCATTGTGTGGCTCAGCGAGCGGTGTCAAGACGCATAGCCGGGATCTGATGGCTCGAGGTAGCAAGAACAGGCAGGCTACAGCAAGGCGAACAACATAATTCTTCATTATGACGTTATTTCCGCTATAAATAACCTACAAATGCCTTCTTCCGCGTATCCCCCCCCCCTCCACAACTCAACGAGTTTTCCTTGCCGCACCGGGATAAATTTATGCTTTTCGCTTTCTCACAAGTTAATGGCTCAAGATAATACGACATGTTTAATGAAATGAGACAGGTTGGGGTAGCTTTAAACTTAAACTCGACCAAGAAGACTCGTGTTCTGCGGTCGAGAAACTGTTGCACCTTTAAACGGTAAGTTTTGGGAGTTTTGTGACTTCAATGTTAGTTAAGTTCACTTACTTTCTTAGATATTTTCTTAAAAGTTTAAAAAATGTTTTGACACAACCGTCGCACGTCCCAGGAATTCATTTCAACATTCTTTCAGGTTCCTTAAACTCGTTTGTTGTTCAAGCCTGCCGTTCAATTTGTTTGGATCGCAAATGCTTAAACATTTTTGTCATGCTTGAAATACTGTACGTGCTTTAATGGATATAAATCGATGAATGACTTTGATATCCAGCCAGTGACAGGAGACTTTAAGCTACACATCCATTGACCCCGAGAGTGCTTTCATCAACAGCACACACAAACACCGAAAACAAATATGTTTCCGGAAAATGATGCCAGAAGAAAGCCAGAAAAAGCTCAAATTCATTTTCAAATCATTAATCTCAGCTCGTCATCCGGATTGGAAGGAACAAAAGTTGAAGCGAGAAAAAGGAAAAACTTGCCTTGCTGCGAAAATTTAATGAAAATATTTTGAGGGTGCGGTTCGGGAGTGATGTGTCAAGGTTTATTGGTATTTTAAATGGCTTAAATCAGTTTTTTAAGGTTAGAAAGCCTTTCCTTTAATGAATAAAGTCAAATTCCAAGTTAAGTTCCTTCCTTACAATCGCTTGACCACTTTTGTTGAAACAAAGTTTTAATTAATCAAGTCTAACAATTAAACAGAACATGTTTGGCGTTTAATCATGGGTGTCAGAAGCACAATAAAAACAGAAACATTCAAAGGATTCGTTTTTGTCCTGCTGACGACGCCGATTGTCATTAATAAGCTCCGTTGATAGAGGTGTTGATGGAGCCAACAGTGCCAAGGTTTTCGAGTGAATCAATCAAACTTGCTTTTTAATGCCGTTTCATTAAATTTGAAGCACTTAAAGGGCTTTGTTGGGTTCTGAAGACTTAATTGTCTCCGATTTCTCGATAATCTCCACGAACACACAGTGACTGCTCAAAAATTCGCTCCTTTTGACCTTTCGTTTGGCATCGTTAGCGCGATGACCATAAGTTGAAGAAGAAAAACTTTCACATCGCATGGAAAAAAGTCGTTTGACTCGGTCTCGTTGGATAAGAAACGGAAAAAAAGAATCGAAGGGACATTTATTGCTACTAACAACACATCTACTTTCCCACCGTCTATCGGGGACACAAAAACTACTTTTGAAGGAGGAAAGAAAGGAAATCATCACTTACTGCCAAGTCAAGCTACTGCTAATGCCGTCCCGCAAGCGATCGCGCAAGGAGCGCTGTCGACTCGGGCCCGGTCCCGTAATCATGTGAATGTCATTGTTGGGCGACGAGTTGGTTGACGATGAGCTCAAGAACTTGGTTGGACTCAAATGCTGTTGAGATTCGTTCAGCGAATGCGACGGCGACGATGTCTTGAAACTAAAATTCGTTTTGGTCAGCGGCGAGCGCTGCTGCTGGTGCTGCTTGGGCGAGTTGTCATCACGTGACGTTGCCATTTGTGGAAATATTCCAAGAGATTCTTCTGAGATTCCGTGTAAAAACTTTTGACTTTAGATTGACATCATCAATTGACTGTCGTTTGAGAAGTGCCTTCAGTGTCGTTCTCAAAAGCAATGGCAGCAACGATACGCGTAATGGATTAATTGACGTTTTTCACAATCATCGATTCGAACTTGTGTCGTGTTTCACTCGCTTTCAAATATTTCTCGTTTTCTCCTAGCAATTATGCAACTTAAGCTTTCTGAACAACTTGCAACTCTATGTAGACATCGAGCTAAGATAAATTTCTTTTTATTTTCTTATTTTCTTTTATGTCGTGCAAAAGAAAAACTTTAAAGGGCTGTAGTTTTGCACAATGGACTGAAACAATTTAAGTTCTTTTTCAAAGAAATTTTGAGTTTTTGATGTTTAAGTTCAATAGTTTTCAGTTGATCTCTTAATTTTCTAGCTGTTCACGTTTTAAGAAGATTTTACAATTTTCCTATCAATTTCTACCTCAAGTAACAAACTACAGCCAACTAAATAAACTTTTAATCATCAAAATTGACGGAAGTTTCATGGGAAAACTGTCTCTCTAAAAATGTGATTTTTTTTTCATCAAATTCGTCACAAAGAAGAAGAAAATTAAAAAAGAATAAAAGGAACAAGGAAGAAAAGAGTTTTTAAAAAGAGAGTGGGAGTCACACTGCACACTGCTTAAAATTGTTTAAAAGCGAGAAGGAAAAATTTGGGGAAAACAAATTTGCAAAGAAATCAACAAGAAAGAAAGCTTTTTACACGAGTAATTTTTTTAGACACTGAGTTATTCGGTTTTGATCCGATTAATTAAAATAAATCCCAGTAATTTAGCTAAAAATCATCATTTTTACATTATTGGAATTTCGTTATGCTTTGTGGGATAATAAATCAATTTGCTTTATCAGAATATCAAACACAATTTTAGCCGAATTCACGAAACCTGAAAATAAACAACAAAAAGAAGAAAATAACAAAACGAAAACAACTGCAGATAAATTAACAAAAACTTTCTTCCTTCAAGAAAAAAAGGCTTCGCTTGAAGCTTTCCCTTGAAGGCATTTGAAAAATATTTTGGGATTTTTTGGGTTCATCCACAAGTTTAATGAAGGGATTGATTGAAGAATGTTTGTATTGGAAGTTGAACTTCCAGCCTTTTTCAAAAGAAAACTTTGAGATGAACTCATTCTTTTTTGTTTTCTGATGAAAAATTGTTGGCTTGAGTTCAACTTTGAGTAAACATTCTTCATCCAGTTTTAAGAAGTGTTCAATTAAGCTTGTGATTGAATACAAAACTTGTGTATTTTTTAGCATCTAAAGATTTTGATATTGATTGTCAAAGACTAAAAAAAATTGTAAAAAGCTTTAATCTAGATAGCGTTTAGAGCTTTTAAGCTAAAATAGTTTAAGTTTCAGGACATTCAAAAGTTTACAACGTTGACATTAAGCAAGGCTTTTAAACTCTAAAATTTTAGCAAAGCTTTCTAAAAGCTTGAAAACGGAAGCTTTTAAAATCTTAGGTTCTATATGCAATTTTACCATCAACGCTACATCACACAAAAAATCCCCAATAAGGTCGGTTCTAAAGTGTTTCAACAGAAGCCGCAGAATTTAAAGCATCAAAAGAAAGAGTTTTTGCACATTTAATTAGCTCATGTACACACAACACGCTCGCACACATAATGTTTAACTGAAAAGGCGTAATTTATTCATAATTGAAAAGTGTTGATAAAAGCAAGCCTGAGAAACAGGGGCTGAAGGCAGCAAAGCAGCAATATCGCTGAGTTTCAAAAGCAGCAAACGCTTTGTGGCTGCAGATTTCCAGCAAAAATAAACTTTATGGAGGCGAAAACCCGTAAATTTCACATTTATTTCCTTCAAGCACCAGAAGCCTTGCACATTCAAACGCAAGAACACTTATTGACTGCGTAACTCATATCAATTACAAAACGAAATGGAAAACTTTCGAATTTATGCCGCTGAAGCACCAGAAAGTGCCAAAAGCCCATATTTCTGGCAAACACATTTGCAGCTCGTCATCACGCGTGTACCTTTTACGTTTAGTCAAGATAAATATTTCGTGCGACCCGTAAATCTAAAAATACCGGCGCTAATTAAAGATAAATTTGCATTTCAATACGGTAATGAACCGCGTTTGTTTTCACGCAAATTCCGGGCAAAAACGTTTATGACGCTCAACAAAACATTCGCAATTAACACCAAGGTGTTAAGTGATTCGATTGACTTATTATATTTAATTTTATTTGACTCCCACCGAGGCGTCAAAATTGCTTTGTTTGTCAGTTAAACCCGAGAGGCACGTATTTTAACAACATATTTGAGCTTTTTTAGAGATTTTGGTGTGGGGTGGCCATGTGCACTGTTTAAGCTTAGCCAAATGCGTAAAAAACGCCGACAAACTCCAGATCTCATCATTTTCTTTGACTTCACCCCTTCGCAGCCTCTTCAACCACCGAGAAAATCTTTCACATGTGACGGCGCCTCAGAAACCACGCCAACCGCTCCAACTACAGCAAATGAATTTCGCTCAAATTGCTTTTAATCTCTTATCAGACAATTTAACATTCTCATTCGCACACAAAGCACTTACGAAATCCTGAGACGCCATAAAAAAGCGTTTGTGTTTGGTTTGAGAGCGAGCGACGTAAGAAAGCACAGGAAAGATTAAGGACGGAGGTGGTTTTGTGTTTGAGCATTCACGAAACAAGGCTCCATCCGAGCATCTCCATCGCACAGGTACAAGAAGGAACATAACTGCTGTTAAATTATTCGAGATTTTAATCGTTTCCTGTTGTGTCATGTGCATGGCGCCCACAAGTGGATGGGCGGAGGCGGAAAAGTTGTCTCTCTTGTCGGGGATGCGGTGGCAGGAAGATTAGCCGACGAAGATTGGAGGCACGTGGTGTGAAAGGGATGGAGAACATCTAAATTATCGAACCCATTTTCTATTCGAAGGCATTACTTCGTCGTTCGTTCGACGTCTTGAGAGTTGAAGATGCAAAGCAGGCACACAAGACGATTCGAAAGGAAATTTTTCAGAAAGCATCATCAGGTAAGAGCATTAGAGCCTACCGTAACGACGCCTGAAAAATTTAATTAAGGATTCTTCGCTCTTTTCGCCTGGCAACCACAAGCACACACACACAAAGACAGTCACACGAGCAGACTAAATCATAATTCATGATTTTCTCGCGCTTATTTCTCCGCAACGATGTTGTTTCGTCGTTTGAAATTCCGAAGTAATCAGGCTCGGTCTTGTTGCTAGCATATTTAACTGGAGGTGTTTCCGCAAGGGAAAGTACTTAAAAGGTGTCATAGGTGAGAGTTTGAAGAAAGATTCAAGAAAACTTGGAAGTTTTAAAAACTTTTAATGATCAGAAATAAGTTTTGAGTGAAACTCTATGAATGACAACATGAAAGTGTCTGGAAACTGATACATGACCTTGAAAACTAGTGAACACCACTCACAAACAACCCCACTAAGTGTCTCTTTCTACATTTTCGCCATGTTCTAACCAAAAAGTGCGAAAGAAATGGAAATGGCATCATCAAAATTTCGTGCATGAAAAACTTTTCTCTTTTGTGCCAAAGATGAGCGAAAAGAACGACTCAGCACTTTTCATTCGTGGCTCAAGATGTAGATGCGAATAAAAATGTAAATAAACACAAATTCATGCTTGATTACCGAATAATAAATGTAAATTTCCATGAAGGTGGAAATGCTTATAAGCAGCGACTGTGGGAGAATCGAGCATCAAGACGTAGTCGAATGAATGTCGAGCGGAAAATCGATGCGGGGACGAGCAACATGAATTTTCAACGCTATAAAAGATTTTTATCCGTTTATTGATGCTCGTTTCTCTCCCACCCACACCCGATCTCACCAACAACAAAGTGCCATTGAAAACATCATCATTTATGATTCCCATGTATCCATCAAGAATCACAACACGAGATTGGAAACTTAATATAACTGAGACATATCTGAATTTAACCATCAAAATATGATGTGAGCAGAGGAAACGCAAAAATATAGAAAAAGTTTGAAGGCTTCGAATGATGGCACAACAACAATAAAAAACAGGGCGAGTGAGAAGGGGTGAGCATTTCTCCACTGCTATCTCTTTCCAATAAAACGTTCCACTATCGATTTTTCTTTTTTCCGTTCATCAAAACAAATATGTTCACACACCATGTCCCAGTCGTGTGGTTTCTCACTGCTCGTCCCCTGTGCGATCTGCTGCTGTCATTACAACTTTTTCCTTCGAACGACGGTGCCGTTGCTGCGATGGAATTGATTGTCAGGCGCTCGAAATTCGACAAACCGTTGGGTAAGAGAGAAAATCGCATGGGGTTGATTCAAGGCAACAGCTCTACTAAGAGACCTTGAAAGAAACTTTCGTAGGTCCTAACAAACTTTGTTTGGTTACCGCAAGCACTTGGAACTTGAACAATTCGCCCGCTAAACAGCTGATTTAACTCCCCATATGCCTTTTCCAACTCACCAATCAAGATTAATCACCCCTTAACAACCGTCCAAGGTGCTGTCCTAATCGACACAACAAATTCATCTTCCCAAAAACACAAAACTTTTCCCTCTAAGCCGTTCTCGACAAAGTTGTGGCGCGCGGACGGCGTGGAGCTTCCGACGAAAGTTTATTAATTTGATTCTCTCGCCAGGATGGATCAGTATCAACTCTGGTGAGGTACCATTTGGCACAACAATTTGTTGGTAACTCAATTTGTGATTGAAAGTTTTTTTCCTCCTTCTCTCGGATGTTCCTTCCGTCCATAATTTTTTGCGTTGTGGAAAAGCTTGATAAAAGTTTACACAACAAAAAATGAAATCATTTTCATCTTTCAGTTGAATGGCTTGATAGGACCGAGAAATGAGAACCCGTTCGGCAGTTAATTGATCGATCGAGCGATTTTTTCTCCTTTTCAGTTTCTCTATTCAAATTTGGTAAGCATTGACATGAAAAAAGGAGTAAAGTAAGAACAGACACTTGAGATGTTCAGCTAGAAGGGCCTTTGGTTGGAATTTTTCACTTGAAATCAGCTGTAGCTTTGAGCTTTCAAGCTTATTTTGTGCTTTTCTCGGTTCTCCACCTTCCAAGATCCTTCACGGCACACCCTGAACACAACAACCACCTCCTGTGAATGTGTCAATGTAAACGTGAGCGAAAAGAATCTTCGAGTATCTCTCTATACCATGCAATCCCGCTCAAAGATTACAGGAAGCGTCGAGAAGCAGAAAAATACTCTAAAAAGCGCCTCGCCCCAGTTCTTTGAGTGAATTCTCCGATCGATCCAAGAGAAATTATTGCCCCCTCAACTCCAATCATCAATGCTTCCAAATGCAACATGCAACAGACCGCAATTGGAATAAACAAACAGAACAACAGACTTGCAGGAGAGAAAATTCAATTTCTCATTCTTTCTCAGAGCTTGGAAGGGTTGTGTATCATTTCTGACTTTGGGTGTGTACTAAAATGGAGTCTTCAATGTTGGAAAAGCTAACGAACTAAAGCTTCCAGCAATTTTCCTTCAAATCTTAATCTTACAAAGCTTTTGAATTCCCAAAGTTGAGCATTAACTCAACACAAACTATAATCGGTGACACACCCACCAGCCAAACCCGCAGAAAAAGCACAGAGTGAGATGAGAAATTGGATTGGAGAAGTTTCTTTGCTCTGAATTCATTCATCGTAGCATGAACGATGATGATGAAAATGAATGTTGAGTTCAACATTTCATCCGATTCGAGGAATTCCTTGGATCCATAATGAAATATCTTTCCATCCGAAATCGAGCCGAAAGTTGGAAAAATGAAAATTCTTAATATTTTAAGCTTTGTTTCACTCGTTTTCAAGTGCTTTTGCCATAGATTCTAATTATTGATAAATGGCGGAGCTTCAAGCTCTCAGTAACGTGAAAACACTTTTCTGATCGCAAACCTTTTCCAAGACGACCGCAGTTGTATCAAATACGTGACCCAGCCCACGAACGCCCCCAAATTACAGCATTTTTTCACCCTCACCATGGAAATCTCGACGAGAAGCGCTCCAACTCAGCATGACTCGAGCACCATCAACATCTGATGCCTTTAAGCAGTTAAAGCTGAGCCCGAGTATCAGGCTCCAAAGAAAGCACACAGATGAAATTAAAACCGTATTGAATTTATGAGCTTTTTCTTTCCTCTGGTATTGTGTTGCTTTCAGTTTCTCGTTTTCTGGAGAAGGGAAAGGGGCGAGAAGTCACTTCAGTCAAAGGGATGGAGAAACGATAGCCCGAAATTAAAGGATTACAACTTCTCTCTTCGTTTCTACAACAAATTCTTACAAAATACCAGCAGCAGCACCAAAGGGAACAAAGGAAGGGAGTGAAGGAAAGTTTTCTTTTTTCGCCCGTACAGCCTTGTCAGTGGCAGATTTTTTTCTATTCTTCTTTTTCGGTTCCTTTTGCGCCTTTCTCCGATCCGTTTGAGGCAGAAGTGTCCCCGATTCGGAATGAGAAATGGTTGAAGGCACCAACAAGTGAATTTTGTCGGTGCAGAAAGAAGAAAACTTGGCTGGCTGTGTGTCTGTGTGCACCTTGAAAAGCTGTTTCAATGTTTCGCTTCCAAGAAGCGTCCCACCTCTCGCTCTCCAAAGTCGATTTGACGAAGGTTAATGAAGCAACGTCTGAGAATCGCTCTATTCAAAAAGTAATTCGCACTCTCACGCACTGAGCTTCGCAGATTTAGTGAAAGAATCGCGGGTTGTGAATTGAAATTCTTGTGCTTGAAAGGAAAATTCGGATGTTTAAATCGAAAATTACGTAATTTGTGCCAGACTTAACGAGTTCAAGGGTGTATTGCGGTCTTTGAAGTAGGATTAATGAGTTTTCGAGGTGGGTTTTCGGGAAAATTATTCAATCAAAAATTGTTTCGGTGTTCTCAGAAGTCTTCAATAATTTAAGATTTTTTCACCGAAAAGCACAACATACGCCCGACAAAATTTCGCACACATATGATTGCGAGCGAGGTTGACAAATACAATTTCGCGAAAATTTTCACTGTCAATGGCGGAGCGAGGCAATATTACTAGCAGCGGAGTACATAAAAGCTTAAATTATTTATAAAACTTGCACACGAAGTCGGAAAACGGTATTATTTGTATCGATTTTTGCGTCGTTCGCGATCCTGCCGAGCTTTTGGAGCTTTATGACGGAAATTTTCAAAATAAAAATAAAGAAAAGCCAGAAAGTCCTATTATCGTGACGCAACAACAATCAGTGGGGAGATATTTCGCTCTTCTTCCTTTCCCATTTCGGCAACTAGGAAAACATTTTCTCCCGAAAATATGAAAGTGATTACATAACAATCCGAGCGACTCG
>JPYR01000505.1:37142-55694 GCA_000775305.1 Belgica antarctica | reverse complement strand
TTCTGGTGGTTTTGTCGATGGTGGTTGTGTTCATGGTGGTTTGATACTATTCTCGTGGGACTGGAACACGATTAAAGATTAATCGAATTTCATCAAGTTTTTTCCTGGCTGCATTGTTATAAAATTTAACGGTTTTCTCATGGCACTTTTCGATCCTTCCCAGTGAACTGAGATTTGTTTACAAACAAATTTTGTTCAGAACTGTCTCCAAATAGCCTCGAATCGTGTTCTAGCGCAAAAAAGGTTCAGTAAACCGTTGGTTAACTTAACTAATTTTATTCAAGATTCTCAGCTTTTTTATTTTGTCAACATCTTTGTTTATTTTCCATTCTGAGCACAGCAACAGGCTGAGGCCCTTGTGATACATCAAGTTTGTTCGTGATTTACAAATGCGCAATGTCGGTACTTCACGTAATTTTTTAAATGTGTTCATATCAACTTTACCAACCTTTTTTAAGATGGATTTGTAAGTGATACCGTAGTCTTTGAGACGAATTCGAGACCTTCGAACAGACGCAGCACTTCCAGCTCCCTGAAGCATTTGAAACTTTCCGAATCTCGTCAATCTTGGAGTTGACCCAACTTTTTCCTTCGCGTAGGGCTCTAAAGTGGCGAAGCTCCTGGTTTGCTCTCAAATGGAATTTGACAGTGTGGCTTACCATATCAGTGTGGCTTACCATGAAAGTGTGGGAATTGATGTTGTGAGAGCAAAATACGCATTTGTAGGAATCGTCGTCCATCTTTGAAGCATCGCAGTGAAGGTCGATGAACAAGTGGTCTTCTTTACTGAGTTCTTTTAAATTGAGAGTGCTGGTTCTCACGATCTTCTCCGGTGGTTGTTCAATCTTGACTTTCAATTTCTCCGCCTTTTTGCTTCGCTGTTTCTTCGCAGAGTCAAACTCATCATCGTCGATTTCACCCTCAGTTACGTGCAATAAGAGATGATATCGAAGAGCTGGTCGTGAGTTCAAATATCTCGGGCAGGCAGGGCATTTCAAATGCTGTTGCTTTTCGCTCTTTCTACGACCAGACATCGAATTACTCTCGTCGATCTTTTTCAATACCCAAGTTTTGATCAACTCGCTGTTCTTAGAATGATTGATAATCATATGGCGATAAGCTGTGGTGGATGAAGTTTGAGGTTTCGAGCAGATTGAGCAGAAGTCAGTTGCTCCGATTTCTAATTTGGATTTAAAAGACCTTCGCTCTGCAGGACTGATTATAGTTGACAGCTTTTTACGCGGTGGTGGGACTGCATCGTTACTATCTTCGGAGCTACTATCATCGGAATCACTATCCGTCGATGGATCGTTGCTTGCTGTTCCTTCGCTGGCGCTGTCCGTCGATGAATAAATTCTCTTTCTTCTCTTAGTCGGCTTAGTTGGTTCTATATCCACCGGATCCTCAGTTTCTACTAGCAGCTCGTCTTCACTCGTGTCTAGTAATTCAACAGTTGTCACAGGCGCTGCGGACTTTTCCACTTTGAACCGTGGTATGTTGACTTCAGAAAACTCATCGGAATCGGTTTCAACTGCGATTGTTTCAAGGTCGTTTGGAGTTGACTCGCTGCTTGCGCATATTTCTCTGACTGGTGATAATCCACGAAATTCTTCTTTAACTATTATTTCAGCTTCCTGTTCAAAGTCGACGAACTTATAAAGACCCAGGCTCACATCGCGCTTGAGCTGGTAGAACTTGACGATAGTTGACATACATTCATCGCATATTTTTGAAGCGTCCTAAAATTACAAGAATTTTTTTAAATGCAAATTTCAATTTCCTGAATTTACCTCAATTTCAGGAAGAACTTCGCTCAAAACCACTGAAACCAGAGTCACTCCATGATTGTCGTTAAGTTCCAAGCCATCGATGTTGACAACGCTACTCAATTGCCGACAAAAACTGCAAAAGTCTTCCATTGTTGACTTTAAATTTTGTTTACTAAGATATCAACAGGGACAACACTAACTCGTCATAGCGCGAGCACTCAAAGACTGAATTTGAATTCGAACTTCAACGAACTTTTGAAGGGTTGTGAAGGCAAGAAGGGTTGATCGAGCTGCAGGAATTATTTAATTCCACAGAATTTAAAAGCGGAATCTGCTTAAAGCACTGAGTCAACAATCGCTTCTGGCGTGTCAATTGCTGTCCCGTCGCAACTTGCTTGATTATCAGCTGGTGGTGGTATTCCGATTTAAACGCGGCACTTAAATATTATTTTCAGGCTCTGTCGCGCAGAGTTACTTCCAAAACATTCAAGAATCTTCGAATTTAAGTTGAAGCAATCTGATAATCGTGTTTGCACTATTCCTAAGCCGAATATCTGCAAAACTCAACGCAATCAAGAATAATTCGACGACCTTCTGATAAGACTGGCCACAAGTTCAACCTTTTAATCCACAATCCATTCAGCCTCTTGCATTCCTGAACATCGATATGACCAACAAAAAAGTTTTGCTGGTCGGTGAATGTGTCCTGGACATTATTCAAGAAGTCGAAACTTTTCCCAACGACGATGATGACGTGAGGTGCGATTTTCTTCTGCGCCAATTCACCATTCAAAGCATGGCCAAATGTTAATCAAAATATTTTTAGATCAACTCAAGCATCGTGGCAACGAGGTGGGAATGCATCGAACGATGCCACTGTCTTGACAATCCTTGGCCGGAAGTGCGAACTGCTGACGACTTTCTCCGACGATAAAATGTTCGTTTTTGTGATTGAAGACTTGAAAGACCGCGGAATCGAAAGTCACAACTCATTCTACTACCCAAACTGCAGTATTCCACTGTCGACGGTGCTTTTGAGTAAAAGTTCTGGCTGCCGGACAATCATCCACTCCAACAAGAACCTTCCGCACGTCAACTTTGAGAATTTCGACAAATGTGACTTGAGCGAATGTTTCTGGGTTCACTTTGAAGCAATATCGGCGCCTGAAACGACGAAGATGATGTTGAAAATCAAAAAGTTCAACGAAACTAAACCGGAAGCAGAGAAAATTAAAATTTCTTTGGAACTGGAGGAGAAACGTCATGAAAACCTTCGTCTGATTAAATACGCTGATGTCGCCATACTTGGCCGTGATTTTGCTGAGATTCTCGGTGGAACAGACATGAAGTCTTCCATTTACAAGCTCAAAGAACTGACGACGACTGACGACCGTTACAAAAACGACGAAATCTTGTTGATCTGTCCCTGGGGAACCGACGGTGCCTGCTGCCTAACTCAATCCGGAGAATTCTTCGAGTCTCCCGCTTATCCGCCACCTGGAAAAATCGTCGACACGTTAGGTGCTGGTGACACGTTCTGCGCTGGCACTTTGAACTCACTGATGACGGATTTCAATGACCCTAAGAAGGCGATTGAACGGGGATGTCGAGTCGCAGGGTACAAATGTGGATTTTTCGGGTACGACTGCGTTAAGGACTACAAGGCTTGATACTCCAGATTTCAGACATTAGGGCGAAGTTATCGACAAAATTATTCAGACACAATATATAATTTAACTTTACTAAATTCCAATCGTTTATAAAGCCTAACATTCCGTACTAAAACTTTAAAATTTGGTAACTGAACTTTCGAAAAGCAATAAAGCGTAAATTATTCGCTCTAAATTCAACGTCTTTTCTAGTCGCAATAATCGTTTAGTTTTTCTTCAGTTCGCTTTCATTAAGAGCGCACACAAAAAGCGCCGAAAAGATCAAACACAAAAAGTTTATGAAATAAAAATTTCAATTGCAAAATTATGAACAACTTTTTTCTTTTCCAAACTTTTCTTCAGGCTCGTGAAAAGAAAATATTTTTAGAAGACTCCGCTCTGGAGAGTTGGAAAAACACTTTCAGTTATTATAGTTTTCCGCTTCAAATAATCATTAAGTTCATGTGAAGGGGGAGTCTGTAAAGATCAAATGAACGTGATGACACTTTAATTGTAATCGGCATCCGGATTACTTTGCATCGTCGTTGCTGCTGTGATTTGCTTTGTGCTGAAGCCATTGAAGACTCTGGAAGTCGAAATTTTTCACGATCAAATTCTCCGCACAAAGTCAATTGTTTCAGAAAATTTAAACTTTATTTTTAAACTTCGACAGAAAAAGTTCTTTCTAAAAGGCTAATACATGGAACTAGAAATTTATTTGTTAAGAACAGCCATTGCGATGCTAACAAGAACGAACGGGACCATCTTAGCAACCGAGTAGACATTCACTGCGCTGCTGTACTCATCTAAATTGCAGCCATTTCCGGTGCAGGTGTGGCACTGCTCGCCTTCTTGACATCTCGCTGGGTTCGATGACACACAACCGCGCTCATAGTTGCCGTTCGGTCTGGCGATGTAGCATCGATCGTCGGGACGGAAGATGGGGCAGATTGTCGTGGGGGAGTTGACTCGGCCGCTGCAAGTTGAGTTTTCTCCTCCAGTGCAGATGTGGCAGGCCAATCGATTTTGTGGGAAAGTTTTTTCATTACAACCGAGACCACTGCAAACGCTGCAAGTCTCAGAGTCGGAACATTCGGTGGCAGTGATGTTGTCCAATGAGTTGAAGCAACCGCGATCAACATGTCCAGCTGATAATTTGAGATAGTTAGTCTTGTTCAGATAACCAGATTAAAATCAATCAATTTACCTTCGTTGACTCTCATGTAGCACGAAAATTCGCCTGCTGGGGGTCGGCATGGCGAGTTGAAATCTGGTACTTCAGCGGTAATACATTCCGGAAGGCCAAGCGAAGATGTGCACTGCAAACAGTGTTCTAAAAAGCGAAATTTGTTATCACACTGTGATAAACGTGGGCGTTATCGATGTCAGAATTTATCGAAAGCACATTCGGCGAATTTCATTACATCGCAGCGTGATTGATATTTTCAAAATAAATTAAGTTTTTAATGCTCATGAAGCTTTAGTTGCAATTAAAATTCAATTTCTCTGTAGTCAGCCACACCCTATGCGGCTAAATTTCATCAAAAATCGATTGTATCAAGGAAAAATTGAGAAATCTGATAACGAGTCACAAGCCACTCATAAAAACTCCTAGAATTTGATTAGCAATCAACGACCTTGTGTTCAAATCTTTACCTTGTGATTGAACAACAAGAATAACTGCACTCAGGGCAACTGCAAAAGCGACAACTTTCAACATTTTAAAATTTAATATCTTCAGTGACTTTGAATACTTTGACTTTTCACGATCGAGTGACAAATATAACTGAAACTATGAAATCAACTCATGTTGAACGCCTCGATATCTAATCAGTTTGGAACACCTTGATAAGACAAATTTCACTCGGTGTACCGACACAACATTACCTCGTTTTACGTTTGTTTCGTGCAGCTAAGAAGTTGGCAGCTGTCGTTATCACCAAAACCAAAATAATTTCACGCTTTTGTATATAGAACTGATTGATAAGCGGTCCAAGTCAAAAGTGCTCACTAGAAATAACAAACATTTAGCAAAGCATGTGGCAATGACGCACCTGTCATGTTCCGTCACTTCATCAATCATGTTCTCAGATAAAATCGTCGTCAATCAAAATGACAAACACGATGACTCAAACTGCAAAGAAAACTTTCATTGGCGAAAACTGTTTTATTGGACCAGACGATGAAGAAGAAATTGAGGCTTGGCATCCGACTGTTCTTCAATGTGTGCTTCGTCTTCACTCCGCCTTCTATTTATTTTTAAACTCGACGATGATCTCTCTTCTGATGATCGCGTTAGAAAATCGCTGAGTGACATTCGTTGTAGAAAATTATTTTCGAAGAATTTCTTATCCCGTGACTTCAAGTCCTTGAGAATCCTTGCAATAAATCATGTTTTGTGAACATACTTTCACTTTAAGCTTGAGTTTTCGATACAAAAACTAATTTTCAGGATATTTCTAACGGTTGCAGTTGACGCCGATTATAATGTTTGTATAAATTTGAATTCGCTGACAAAGCATTCAGCATTTATTTCAGTCTAAAAACCGTCGCCTAGAAAGCTGAAATAGCAAAAGTCTGTTGATACTTTATCGAGTAAAGTTAAATCATGACAAAGAAAGCTACAGTCAAATCTTCCGAGTCTAAGAAGACCTCCCAGAAGACAACTGAATCACAGAAGAAATACTCGCAAAAGGAACCGGAACCCGAGGAAATCGTTGAAGACAGGGAAAACTTGTCGCCAAACAAAGAACCGTCAGCCACAAGAACTCAGACTGCTCCAGAGCCATCAAAGAGCCGAACTACGGATACCAAGCGAGCTGAATTGATATTCCCCGTCGCTCGGACACTCGGAAAACTCCGCAAAAAAAACCAATATGCTAAACGCATCCGGAAAGGTAAGTGAATTGTGACTGATTGAGGTTAAAATGTTTACTAAACTACACGATTCCGTAGGAGCTGGTGTTTTCATGGCTGGAGTTATTGAATATCTGGTTTCAGAGATCATGGAGCTCGGTGGCGAAGCCGCTACTCAGAACATGAGACGCAGAATCAATCCTCGACACCTGATGTTCGCAATCCGAGGCGACAGTGAGCTTTCTCAAGTCTTCAAAAACGTAACTATCGCTGGAAGCGGTGTCATTCCTAGCATCCACAATGAGTTGCTGAAGCTGAAGTCGGCTCCAAAGAAGAAGGAAAAGTCAGCTGCACCAGTCGAGTGAGTGTCAAGTTACTTCAAAATTTGCTTTTAATTATGAACGAAATCATTTCACAGACCAGCAGAAGAAATGGAGCAAGACGAGCCAATGAAAGTTTAGGTTCTCGTGTCGTCCAGAGCACAGAGCAGTTCAATCGAAACAAACTATTAAAATTTGTATCACATTCTAATTAAATAAATCTTTTAAAAATGAACATTGCTTAACTTTCAAAACTTTTATTCTCTTAACTTTTTTTAATCATGTAAAATCAATTTTCTGGTACTCAATGTCTTGCTCATCAACGCTAGTATTTTTGACATTGAAAACAGAAGAAGTCGATTGGTTCACTGGGAAGTGACTGAGTTTGAAGCACTTCACAGCCGGATTGATATTGACGCGGCGGAAGCCTGACTTCTTGTAATCGCTGATCTCAGTTCTGCGATCGAAGACGATTCTGCCACCTCGTCCAATTCTTTTGCGGAGGAATTTGTTCGGTGAGGTTTGGATGAAGTCCTTGTCGTCGTCCTGAACGTTCGATTCTACGGGCTTCAAGTACTCGCAGGCAGCTTTACGATGGAATGGAAACTCAAAGTCTTCCGACTGCTTTGCTTCGCGCTCGTCTTTGCACGAATCCTCTGTTTCATCACCTTCAATTCCTGATTGAGAGCAGTAAATCCAATGCAAGAACTCGTCGTTGTAGCTGGCACTTCTATATTGAGCTTGAAACTCTACGATTTTTTGAACTAGCAAGTTGCGACGTTGCTTCAGATCATTTGCACCTTCTCTCAGTTTATTAACGTCGTCTTGAAGACCAGACCGGATCTGAAGCAGTCTAAAGTAACTCTTGATATCGGCAGCTCTGTTCTTTCTTGTTTTCATTTTTTCGACTTGAAGACGGAAGACGACGTAAGGATCGCCTTTCTTCAACGTTTTCTGGTCTTTGAACTTTATCTGAGGAATCAGTTTCTCTCGAGTTTTCAATCGCTTGTCGAGCCAATAGTCGAAGCACGCCTCCGCTTCGTATCGATTCTTTGTAATCTTTTGAGAGACTAGAATGTCGAACGTTGGAACCTTCGTCTCAGAGTTTTTCTCAAGACACTCGATCGACTTCTCAAATTTCTCCACTGTCAGGTTGCAGTTGCTGGGCTGCTCATCTTGGATCCAATTAGCCAACCAGCACGAGTCCGAAGCATCCATATCGTAGTCACAAAATATGTCACTTTCATCAACTAGAAAACATCTTCTTCGTAACTCGTGAGGAGGAAACTTTTCTAGGATTCTTACAAACTCTGATCAGTCTCTTCGGCATCGTCACGTTCGCCTGGTACATCTTTTCATAAAGACCAGTGTCGATTTCGATAACATCTGGCACCGGTACAGCTGTCTTCTTAAGCAAAGCTGCCTGCAAGTGAGCCTCCTAAAACAATTGTCGAGTGTTCAGTGAAGTCATTTGCGCAATTTCTAAAATTACCTGAAACTCGTCATCCTTCATGATCGGCACATTGTTACAGTCTTTCAGATCGACTGCTTGCACCTGCTCCATGCCAGCGATGTGAATGTTCATCGGTTTACTCAGAAGCACAGAGTTGACTCTCGGTTTCAACATTTTAAAATCTTTCTGTTGTTGGGGGCAAATGAAAGTATTGGGACAAATTTCCCGCGCCTTTAGCAGCAGGACCTCGAAAAGTATTTTCTTTAGCGCTGAGCTAAAAACATTTCAGCTTCTTGCTCGTAGTTTATTGCAATTAAATTGTTATCAAAGCTTTGCTGGTAAGCAAAATCAATAGTTGACGCAAGTTGAAGCTGCAAAGCTTCCTGTCGAGTTGGAGTTTCACTCTGAAAGTTCAATTAAAGTGTGCAAATATTAATTTTAATTTCCATCCAGCAATGTCCGACGAGACTCCCCCAAAAATTGTTCCAAAGCTTCCAGCGCATCTTGCGCGTGGCCGTGGTCGAGGCGTCTTCCTGAACACATCCTTAATGAGTTCTCCAATCGCGCCTACAGGTCCATCAATTAGAGGAGGGTCAATAGCGTCTCAACAAGTGGTTTCCGCTGGAGCGAAGCGAGGCAGCACTCGAGAAGACACGAGACTGCAAGTGTACTCAACGAAGCCTGCGAATGTTGCAACCAAGCAAGGGTCATCTGGAAAGGTCGTGAGACTGAGCGCCAACTACTTCCGTTTGATTAAAAACCTCGGATTTGAGTACAACCTTTACCGAGTCGACTTTGAGCCTGTCCTTGATTCGGAAGGTTTGCGGAAGAGTTTAATGAAGAAGCACAGACAAACGTTGGGTGGATACTTATACGACGGTGGGCAACAGCTCTACTTAACCCGTCGCCTGCCGCAAGAACCGATTCACCTCGACTGTGAAACGAGCGAGAATAAAGCGTATCGAATTACAATCCGAAATACCAACCGCGTAATCGCTGACACCGACGTCGCCTCAATGCAAATCTTGAACTTGATTCTGAGACAGTCTATGGGCAAGCTGGAAATGCAGCTCGTTGGCAGAAATCTTTATGACGCTGCTTCCAAAGTGGAAATGCCTGCCTTCAACCTTTGTTTGTGGCCGGGATTTACAACATCGATCCGCCAGCACGAAAAGGAAATTCTTATTTGCTGCGACGTTTCTCATAAGGTATGAAATTGCATCGTAATTAGGGATTAGCACTAAAAGTTTTTTTTTTATTTTAAGGTGATGCGTCAAGACACAGTTTATGAAGTTTTAAGAAACTGTGAGAAACTCGGTGGCGACTGGAAGGAGAGCTTCAAGAGATCAGTGATTGGCTCAGTGGTTCTGACCGATTACAACAATAAAACTTACCGAGTCGACGACGTGAACTTCGACGTCAACCCCAGCAGTACTTTTGAGACAGCCAAGGGGATTGTGAGCATCACAGATTATTATGAAACGAAGTACAACAAGACAATCAAGGATAAAAAGCAGCCGCTGCTGGTGTCGAAGCCTAAAGCCAAAGATGTGCGTGCAAACAGGGATCAGATTCTTCTGTTGGTCCCAGAGCTTTGCCGTGCGACTGGTTTGACAGATGCAATGCGTGCTAATTTCACGATGATGAAGGACATGGCGAAGCACACTCAAATGGATCCTTCAAATCGCCAGAAACGATTGCTAACACTTGTCGAGCGACTCTACAACAATCCGCAAAGCGCTGAAAATCTCAAAGAGTTCAACACGGACATTGATAAGCAGCTGGTCTCTTTCAGTGGTAGAGCTTTGCCGCAAGACACAATGATTTTCGGCGACAACAAGACATTCCCGAACAACGACAGCGTCGATTGGACTAACGGGTTCAGAAACAGCTCAATGTACAAGATGGTGGACTTGAAACGGTGGGCTTTTGTTTATCCGAAAAAGTTCGCTGTTGCGTCAGAAGAGTTCCTGAAGCAAATGGTGATTGCTGCCGATGGAATGAAGTACGTCATGGCTTCACCAAAGATGGTAGAACTGCTTGATGATCGCACGAGCACGTATATCGAAAAACTCAAAGAACTTATGGCGAAAGATCCGAAGTTGATCATGATTGTTCTGCCAAACAACGCAGCCGACCGCTATGCGGCAATCAAAAAGTGAAAGAACAAAACTTCGTGAGAAAACAAACTAACATTTGCATTTTCAGAACAACATGTGGTGACTCCAACGCAGTTCCCACGCAACTGATCGTCGGTCGAACGATGACACCGAAGAAAGGCTCCGCTTTGTCGATTGCCACGAAAGTTGTTGTTCAAA
Organism: Belgica antarctica; assembly: GCA_000775305.1. NCBI lineage: Eukaryota > Metazoa > Arthropoda > Insecta > Diptera > Chironomidae > Belgica > Belgica antarctica. Next base: position 45,329 of record JPYR01000505.1, on the reverse strand, counting down.
TCAATTGCAAACTTGGAGGCGCTGCTTGGATGATCAATTTACCTGCAAAGGTCATGGTCGTTGGTTTCGACGTTGCTCGCGACACGAAAGATAGGAACAAGTCATACGGCGTGTTTGTGGCTTCTTTGGATCTCAAAGAAAAAGCTCAAGTGAGTTCAAAAAAACTTAAATTTAGGACAAAACTCAATAATAATATTTTTCCAGTATTACAGCGCTGTTAGTACTTACAAGAATGAAACAGAAATTTCGATGAACATTGAGAAACATCTAAACGTGGCACTGACAACATATCGCGAAGAACACGGCAGTCTTCCTGAGAGAATTTTCTTCTACCGCGATGGAGTGAGCGATGGCCAAGTTGAATATGTTCACTCCACCGAAGTTACGCGGCTAAACAAGAGACTCGAAGAGATCTATGGCGAAGTCGATCAAACTCCCAAGATGGCTTTCATCATCGTTAACAAGCGAATCAATACAAGAATCTTCCGGAAAAGTGACAGCAATGTAGACAATCCCGTCTCTGGCACCGTGGTCGATGGTTTGTAATTACTTCAGTTTTCTTAAAACTTTATTGAGAACGTTTTTATTTTTAGACTCGATCACACTCCCTGAACGGTAAGATGTGCGACTAAAGTTGTTCCCTTCTAATATGAAAATTTCTTTTAGTTACGACTTCTTCCTGATTAGCCAAGCAGTTCGCCAAGGTACAGTTGCACCGACTTCTTATAACGTGATCCACGACACCAGTGAGTGGTCTGCTGACCAAGTTCAAAGGTTCACTTACAAGCAGACGCATCTTTACTACAATTGGAACGGGTGAGTCGATTGAATCGCATTCGAAGAGCTTTTGCTGAAATCATTTCTATTTAGCTGCGTGCGCGTTCCAGCAGTCTGTCAATACGCGAAAAAGCTGTCAATTCTTGTTTCGGAATTCTTGCACCAGTTGCCATCGCAGGAATTCAAAAATCAACTTTACTTCTTGTGAAGTTCTTGTTGAAATGGCGGTGAAGATTAGAAAAATCTTATGAATTTCATTTACTTAGCTTTTAAATTTTCGGAGTTGATGATAAATTGCGTGGATTTCGTTGAAAATTGTGTTTCATCTAATTTTGTTAAACTAATGTTAACTCTTCGATTGACTTGAATTAAGTTGTTCATTTTAAATTTATTTCAAACGTTTATGGTATTGAATTTAGATGAAAAGCTAGGTAATCGAAATAGTTAACACAATTTTGCTTTGAGAAAGTGTTTCAGCATCTTAAGTTCATCCTTATCAGCAAAGTCCTTGAGTTTTGTGGAAAATTGAAGCAGGCAAACGTTATCGATGATCATGTGTGGCAATGTGACCTCTCAATTTAAGGACGAAGATCATAAAACTAGAGAAAGATCATTAAATTTGTTATGGTTCTAATGCACTCTTCGTAAACAAATTGAAACATTTTTGGTTCTCCGGGACTCGCTTCTGTCTTCGGTCTTGACATGTGTGAATACTTAACAGCAGCCCGAGAAAAAGTCCGTTCAAGGGATGGGAAAGACCGGAGAAAGTCGATCGAAGATCTTTTCTGGAATTTTTGTCACGTTTTGCGTCCCTCGACAGCTTCTTTTTTTCTGAGATAAAAATTTAACCAATCGCAACGAAGATCATCTTCGAGATTTCGTTTTCTTTTCCTGAGTAAATACAGACTCGCCCGAAGCGAGAAAAAGAAAACAAGTCGAAAATTTGAATGCGGAAAATCTGTTTTCTTACCGCAGTTGGTTTTTCATCGCTCGTTGGATAAGTCGCGGAAAGCTGTGATCGCATGACGATCGCAGAATTTGGAGATTTTTGTGGAGAAAATTTGTCAAAGTGAAAAGGAAATCTAAAAATAATCGAGAAAATCCAAAAGTTTACTTTCCTGTTCTCAAAAACTTCTGAAAAGTCAAAGAAAATCACGGGAAATCTTTGAAACACTTTTTTTTTCAAATAACCCGAACAATCGAAAGTGTGAAGTGATGTTAGACAGAGTAGCGTGAAGAAAAATCGTTCGCTCACATTTTCCGCCGTGCAAGCAAACAGGAAAAAATAATCTTTAACAACTGCGTGCAAAGCGAGAAAGAAGAAAAGAAGGAAAAACAAACGCAGAACGTGAAAATCTCTTTCGGCTTAATCTTTGCCACCTATTGAAAGCTTAATTATCATCCGAACAGAGTGCGATCTCGTGTGCCATTGAGTTATTGGCTTGTATGATGAGCTCAACTGTTGAAATATTTTGTCTGCTGACCTCCGTCGTTAGGTTTTGGTTACAGTGAGAAGAGAAAAGATCTTTTGTAAATGAAGTGCCTGTTCGAGGATTGAAGCAAACTAATAAATTCCCAGCCACGCACGCTAAATATCTGACGATTTATTCAATGTGATAAAAGAAAGCGCCGCCGCCAAACAGAACATGTGTACATCAATCGAATCCCAATCAGTTGGAGAATAATCGAAAGTGTGAAACAATAAGGCGATGATCGCCATTTAGCGCTTTGAAAGTATCGAGGTGGAAAAGACTAAGCATCATACAAAGTTATTTCAAATAAGTGTGAAGAGAGATTTTGTTCAAATAAATATATCGGCAAAATACTTCAATTCAGTCTCTCACTCGCCATTTCAAATAAACACGCTGCTTTTGCTTTCACGCCTGCTTTAATTGGCGATTAGGATTGAAAGATGAGTCACGGACATATGCAGATGAGTGACGGCGGAATGGCCATGAACATGAATGCACAGCATCACATGGAACACTTCGACAACGTGCTGAATCTGAACATGAACAACGATTACCACTACGGAATGGAGTATTGGAACGGCTCGTACAAGAACGGGTCGACGCCGATGAAGGAAATGGAAGGTGAGATGGAATTTTAGTGGCAATTACGTGCATGATCAGTGGAATTCAACGCCTTGAGTCGTCTAACAACTGCCAATTCGACGTCACGCACGATTAATTCAACGTGATTCCTGATTGCAAAAGTGACATAAATTTTTGCAGCGTGACAAACTGCGTTGTAAACTTCAAATAATTGTCGGAAATTCTATCTCATTGATTAGATTTAAAGCTAGGAAAGAGTTTCGATTCATTCAGTGGCATTCGCAGTGAGATTTTCCCAGCCTTAAAAGTTATTTCGACGCTTTGCTGCAAAATTCAGTTCTTCTTAGCTGATTTAATGACTTTAACGGGGTCAAAATGCCATTAATTTGTTGTTTACAAGACGTTGGTATTTTCTTCGGGAAATTTATTTTCAGAGTTTTTCGATTCCCCTTCGCGTTTTTCTCGCGATAAACAAAATTAAATTTTTCCATGCCAACAAAGTGTAAGAAGCAGAAGACTCCACCTACTAACACAGAAATTTCGGCAAATCTTTTAAGTCTTTTAAATAAGATCGAAATTCGATCCAGAGCTGGATTTATTTGAAAAAGACTGAATCGAAAGGGTTTTGTGATTGTTATTGAACATAAATTTCCCATTCGAAAACCTCGGAAAACACGCGCTTAAGTTCACGCAACTTTTTTCACTTGTACGTAAATTTATTGACCCATAAAATTGGGAAAATTTAACACCAAATAAACTACTTCAGCCGTGTCTGAGAAAGGCACACATGAAAATTTTAAAGTCCATTACGAGTTTACACCCAGAAAACTCATGAAAAATATCTTTTTACTAATTTCGAGAATCATAAATCAAAAAAGTTAATGATTTTCTCGCTTAACTTCATTTTGAAGTGTTCTGGGGGAACATGTTTGTGGCTGAAGTGCAGTTGAGAGTTTTTGGTAAGAAAGAAAATGGGATTTCGAGTCTCTAGAAAAATTAAATAAAAAAATTAAATTGTAGAAATTTTAGTTGAAAAATTGCTATAATTAAGCAAGTTTTTTAAAACAACATTAATTTTTCTATATTAACTGCATCAAAAAAGGCACAAAGAACAAACTTTCTAATCTAAAATCACTGAATCGACTTCTTGAGAGTCTTGGGAAAGTCACTTGAAGCGGAAACCAGAAAAGCGATCTCGAATCGAGTCATTAGGACTGTCGTAAAGAATAAATTAGACGAATGAATGAAAGTGTCATTCTTGTTTTGATTAATGATAGTCGCTAAGACGGAAAATTAATTTAGTCATTAACAAAAATCTGCTCGTTGTTTTTTGTCAAATTTCAAAAAAACTGAAAAAATTCCTGAAAAATGTTTTTCACTTCACGTAGCAGAAGAAAAACTTTGTTCAAATGCTACGCAATTATGGCAGGTACAAATCTTGTTGCAAGAAATTACGAGTGTAATGAGATTTTCGTCTGTCACGAAAGTTAAAATGTAAAATTTCAGAAAACCTCGAACACTTCCAATTAAAATGTTCATTCCAACTGGAAACGTTGCAAATACTCAGCCAAGCAAGCGTCAAGTCCTTCCACAGAAATATTAAAATTTATCGCCTATAAACTCATTTGATCTCTAATTAATCCCCTTCACCGCCCGTCGATGTCGTCTTGTGCGCTTTGTCTGGAGATTTTTGTCAAATTCTTTACGAGTCTTGTCTAAAAAGCATTTAAATTTTCAAAGACTTTGTTACAGCATGTTTAGAAAACGCCGACAAAGATCGGTTGGCAGCATACAAACCACTGGAGCAGCTCGACCAAATCAAATTGACAGACATTAGTGAGCAGCCGTCACAGCACCAGATACAAGAGGCATCGAATGACGTCAACAAAGTGAACGGCGACGGGTTGTGCAGCAAAAACTCCATCCAGAAGCCGAAAACCTGCAAAAAAGGTGAAAGTGATAAACAGTTGCCGTATCACTCGTCGCTGATGTCGGCAAACGTACTTCTCGAGGCGAAGCCGCTTTGGGATAAATTCCACGAACAAGGAACTGAAATGATTGTCACCAAAGCCGGTCGGCGAATGTTCCCGACCTTCCAGGTTCGCGTCGTCGGTCTCGACCCGCAGGTGTGCTACATGATGATGATGGATTTCGTGCCAGTCGACGATAAGCGGTATCGCTATGCATTTCACACGTCAAGTTGGGTTGTGGCAGGCAAAGCCGACCCAATTTCACCCCCAAGAATTCACGTCCATCCTGACTCGCCCGCCAACGGTGCCACATGGATGAAGCAAACGATTTCATTTGACAAACTGAAACTAACAAATAATCAGCTTGATGAGCATGGACACGTAAGAATGTAACTCTTGAAATGGATCTTCCAAGCTAAACATTTAATTTCAGATAATTCTCAACTCAATGCATCGATACCAGCCCCGATTTCACATCGTTTATCTTCCCCAAAACACAATCAAAGAAGAACGAGAGTTTCTCAACTTCCGCGCGTTCGTGTTCCCTGAAACTTCGTTCACGGCAGTCACTGCATACCAAAACCAACGAGTGAGTACGACACGAGTCTGTTTGTAATTCCAATAAATTTCCGGAGAAGTTTTCCCAACGAATTCTCAATGAACGCGTTCCGATAGCAATTAAGAAACAGTAAAATATTCACTTCAGAATTTATCGCTGACGCTCACAAAAACCGCTGTGACATGATCTTTTGCAACGATAATCGCTCGGAGAGACAGAAATTAAGACATCATTTTTCCTGTGTGGATTTTGAGAAATTTCTTCAAGATAATTTATCGTTATTTACGTTTTTCTCGGCTTAATTTCTGTCACCGGGAAATTTATTATTTTATTTATGAACGGCGCCAGAAGTTCTTCCAGTTTTTTTCGTCCTTGCAAAATGCGCTTGGATAGGCGTGTTATCAGACGTGAGTTGGCAAATCTTCAGCAGCGCAACAGAAATTTCAAGATCTGTGTAGTGCATGGCCACAGTTTTGTATTAATTATGGGACTGTTCGTCAGTGATTTACACTGTTTCATAATATTTTATAGACTTCTCGACTGTTCCAATCACAAAATGATCTACATTTATGCAAACAAAGTCGACTTAACTTTTTCCAACACATGTCACGTCATTCCTGGTTCATCCCATTAAGACATGCAGCATTAGTGTAGCTAATAAATTGAAAAACTTTTTGACGAAGAAGAAAAACATGACAACTCTGGCGACAATTTAAAATATGATTCCGAATGCGAGTTGCTTCACAGCTTCTCGTTTTCTCGCTCCACGAGACTATCAAGATCTTATTTGTATTTTATTATCGCCAATATCTGTCAAAAGAAACGAAATTTATAATTGCGATAAAGACGAACATGAGAATTTTACAATTTAAAACTGAATTGCTATCATTTACAGTCATTTGGGATAAAATGTTGATTCTCGTTTGGAAAAAAACATATTTCAGAGAAGTTTTCATTAATGCAATTTTTATTCTCGTTTTCCAGGTCACTCAATTGAAGATCGTCTCAAATCCGTTCGCAAAAGGCTTCAGGGACAACGATACAAATGACGAGTGAGTATTTTCATAGATTTTAAAGGGTCTTGAACGAAAATTCTTCGTATGAATGATGTCAAATCAAATGTCACGAAAATCTGGAAGAAATTCTTGCAAAAACATTTTTTGCTTAGACAGAAAGTTGTGATGCGTATCAAGACCCAAATATGTGTGATCAGTTCGTGTTTTTTGTGTGAAAATGAATCAGAATTGAATTTTGGAAGCGGCTGGCTAAAAATACCGGATCATATGGTGGAAATCCGACAAGAACTCGTGTCTCGTTCTATTCCGCTTCGTTCGTTAAGATGAAATTAAATCCAAATCTCTTCGCAAGGTGTTATTTATTGACCTCGTTATCACAACAACGGAAAAATTGTTTGCGCCGGTCATAAATTTAATCAAACAGCCTGGAAATCAAGAATCATTCGTATCTCGTCAATCACATTGAAAGTTTGAAGAAAGAAATCAAGTTGTTTATTTTAAAAGTCTTCTTAAATTAGACTCTTCAATTGAAAGCGAATTTCATTCGATTCGCTGCTTTAATTGTTTATAACATTCTCGAGAGGTGATGGATTGGAGAGTTGTTTGCGTTTCTAGAAGAATCGGGCAGCACTAACATCAGCGTTGAAGAAGATTTCAACATCTTCGAAGTGCATGCTTGGGACGTAGAAGTACTTGCTGTCGATTGGGCGGTCCAAAGGATACAGCATGGCGCGGTCTTCGAAGAATCTTGAACCGGAACCGACTCCGCAGCTCGTGGTCATGTCAAAAGTGCTTCCCATTGGGACCTTCGGAGCGACGAATGGAGTGACGACGAAGTAGAACTGGTAGGTCATACCGCCCTTCTTTCCTTTTGGAATCATCAAATTCTTGGGGAACGAGCAGTGGCCTTGGTGCAGGAACTTTGGATAATCGGTTTCACCCTTCTCGGCTTGCATCAAGAACTTGTAAAGTTCGAAGTAACTGGTCTGAGGCTTGCTGTAGTACAAGTACTGCGAGTCGGAGTTGCGAGTGATGACATTTTCGCCAGAGACCAATTCGTATTGGAAGATGTCGAGCAAGACGAAGTTCTTGCGGTTTTCTTCGAAGCTGATGAATGAACCGTATTCGTCGTACTTGGGTCCAATGTAGACACGGACTGAAGCTTCCTTCTTAGCGTCAGACTTGACAGTCAGCTTGTAGTTGAACGGCTTGTGGTTCAAGCGCATGGTGCGAGCCTTGACGAAGTATTGATCGGGCTTGAAGTCGGTCTCGGTGACGACTCCATCAACGGTGGTTGTGTCGGGTTCAATTTCAATCGCGTTTGTGATATCAACGTCGAATTTTTCGAAGAAAGTTTCAATCTTGTCAACATGGCTGTCGGTGATTTCAACTCCGGGGAATGCAATTTCATCGAAAGTGTATGGCTCCATGTGTGACATGAACTTCCAGTAGTTGGCCAACAAGTTCTTGTAGAACGAGTAGAACATCGGGTCTCTGGCGGCTGAAGCGTAGTTTTCCAAGAAGCTTGGAACGATGTGATCGTGGAAATTGTGGTGGAGTCCGTAGCTGTCGGGGTTTCCTTGCAGCAAGTTTCCGAGGGTGTCAATATCTTCTGGGTTTGACAGGTTGACGGTCTTGCCATCGTATGTGACGAAGCCTTGGTCGATAATGTCACGGATTCTGCGCTCACGATCTTCGGCTTCCTGAACGAACTTGTGGTTGCCTTCGGTGTACAAGTTGTAGTAATTTGGTCGGGTTGGGAATTGCTTGCCGTTGACGTACATCAAAGCTGGGTGATATCCGGCAGCGAA
>JPYR01000505.1:0-37132 GCA_000775305.1 Belgica antarctica | reverse complement strand
GGTGGTTTTGTCCATGGTGGTTGTGTTCATGGTGGTTTGATACTATTCTCAAAAAATCAATTTTCACATAAATTTTCTAAGATTTCTTGAAACTTCTCTTCAGCCGCAGTCAAGTTTCGGTCGTAAATCACATTTTCGAACAAAATAAACTTAGTTAATCAACCTTCAACTAAGTTCTATTACATCACAACCCTTCTTCTTCAAATTCCAAAGCAATTCCGTTCTCAAAAAACCTTCCAAAGTTAAACTCATACGCAACAAATTTCCATGACGACGATTCCATCGATCACGCAATTCACAAGTGTTGCGAAAATTCCTTTTGACTTTTGTTTGCGTTAAAGCTTTTCAGTTTTCTTCTGATTTATTTTCCCATCAAAAAGTGTTCAATATGAAGCTGCAGAAGATTTTCCTTCGTTACTTCCCGCCTGGGCTTGCGTTCAATTACGCTAAGAACAACGGTCAAGAAGAGACGAAGTGTGTCGATGTTTTTGACTTGACCGCGAAAAGTGATCTTGAAATTATTCTTAATCAACTTAAAAAAAAGGAACCGATGATATTCACCAAAGATGTTGGACCTCAAGTATTGGAGCTGCTTGAGAAGATGCAGAACAAGTTGAAAGAACCAGAGAAGAACAAGTTTTACCTCTACAAAACCCTCCAAACGCATGTGCTGCCACTGACCAACGTTGACTTCGACCGATCGGGTCAGAAATGCATCACCGGAAGCTACGACAGAACTTGCCGGATATGGAACGTGGAGACTGGCGATGAAATCAATGTCTTAAAAGGACACGAGAACGTCGTCTTCTCGGTCGCCTTCAACTACCCAAAGTGCGATAAAATCGTCACTGGATCATTTGACAAGACCGCAAAAGTATGGAATGTCGTTTCCGGCGCTTGCATGAACACACTTTGGGGACACACGGGCGAGGTCGTTGGAACAGAGTTCAGCAAGAACAGCGACATGATCAGCACAGCGTCGATGGACGCAACGGCAATCGTTTGGTCGACGGAAACCGCGCAGGAAATCAACAGCTTTCGAGAACACGAAGCTGAAGTAATTTCGTGTCACTTCAATAACTCAAGCACAATGTTGATCACTGGGTCGTTCGACGAGAAGGCGATGATCTGGGATATCAGACAAAAGGAATCCGCGCATGTGCTTAAAGGCCACGACGGCGAAATATCAAATTGCATTTGGAACTTCAACTGCGACCTCATCGCAACGTCTTCCTTGGATGGCACTGTTCGAGTGTGGGACTTGCGCAATCTTAAAACATCGCAGTTCACTCTCGAACACAAAGACGAAGTGTTGGATGTTTGTTTTAACTACACCGGAAAGATTGCCACGTGCAGCAGCGACTGCACAGCGAAGGTGTGGGATGAAAACGGGGAGCTTTTGGTGACACTTGAGGGGCACACAGACGAAGTGTCGAAGGTTTGTTTCAGCCCGAATGGAAGCTTGATTTTGACAGCTTCTGCAGGTGGGTTCAAACGTTTGATTAAAGCTTTTGTTACAAAAAATCTTCTTTTAGACAAAACTGCAAAGCTTTGGCGATTAACAGATCAACCCGACAACGGCTTGTGCAATCAAACTCTGTCCGGCCACGACAACGAACTCTTCTCGTGCGCCTTCAACTACACCGGCGACGCGGTGTTGACAGCCAGCAAAGACAACTCCTGTAAAATCTGGAGATGATTCGAATGGTTCTATGACCCGCACACTAAGAGAAGATGCACCGTGTGCGTAGAAAACGAGTGACGACGCGCAAGTTTCGGCTTGACACAGATAAAAAAGTGACATTTTGTGGCAAATTTTATTTTCGTCTCGCATGACATCCACAACGATCACAAAGTCCTTGTTTCATAAGGTTATCGCCAGCTCAAAGATTTTTGTTACAAATTCTGATAACTCGACTCCGTGCGATTAGCGTAGAATTTATAAGCGTACAACGACAGAATCACCACAAACACCCCGAAGAAAATTACGCCTGCGTTCCAGATAAAAAAAAGAAGAAATATTTTTGCAATTTAGACTTGTTTTGTTTGTTGGAAAGTGAAAAAGTTGAATAAAGTTGCTGATTGACATACCTATGATCCATGTCATCAAGTGACTTTCCGGGATGATCGGTGCGCCTGTCGTCGCTTTGGCCTTTTCAGTCGTCACGTTGACCTTCCCTGTCGTGTGTTCGTCAAGTGGAACTGCTGATGTTGTCGGCTTTGAGGTTGAAGGAGATTGCGTGGTCACTTCCAGCTTTGCTGTCGTTGGCACTGCTTGTGTCGTCGAGATCTCATGATCCTGCGATGGATCAACTGTCACGTTGTTCTTGACCGAATTTCTGTCCTCGATGGCTTCGTTTTTGTTCAAATCGGCTTTTTGGACCGTAGACTTCTCTTCTTTTGACGTAGTCTCGACTGGCTTTGTGTCAGCGTCGAGAAAGTCTGAAAGATTCGTTTCAAGGGAAATTGATTCTATAACAAAATTTTATTGATCTGGCCTTGACTTTATCACACCCACATTTCCGCGGATTAGGATTAAACTATTGCGAGTAGGTATAGTCGCTGGTGATGATAATGTTAAACTTACCTGCAGCATTAACAGCCGCTAAACACAGCCCAACAAGAACAAAAGTGGCGATCTTCATGTCTTCTTAAAGTCGCTTTGAATGTTTCACGATGAACAGCTGAAAAATGACTGACTTCATTCGAGAGATTGAGTGAAAATCGTTATCGCTGATACTTTTTGAGCAGAAAACATCTTGTTTGTAAACATTTTCACTGGGTTCATAAGTCACTTTATGTTCGGCTTGGACGGTTTTCAAAATGACGTAAAATTATTTTAACGATTGGTCGCTACCCTTGGTAGACTCGAGAATGTGAAGCATTCTGACGATAGTTCAAATTTGCTACCTCAAACATCGGTCCATATCCAGAAAATATAAGATGGAATCGCGAATATTTCAAAGCCAATTACATTCTTGCATAATTTGTTGCCAGCTTCCTGCACATTTTATTGTCAAAATTGCATGTTCACATCGTTCAAAGCTTTTTCCTGCTTATCATGTAGATCAGGATCCAACACGAGAAGAAAACAAACCCAACGAGTGCCAACAGAAGCAGCACTGAAGTCGATTGGAATTAAATAGCTAAGCTTAAATGTGATAAAAAATCTCACCGATCATCAGAAAGATCTTGGCAGTGGCTTCCAACGGTTTGTCCACGTCTTTACCATTTTCCAACGAGCTTAATGGGTGCAAACTGTCTACCTCGTCATTGTCAATCGAATAGAAGTGGTCGTCAAATTGATTGTAGTCTGTAAAGACCGGGATGGCAGAGATCACGACTCCAATTTTTAATTGGCAAAATTTAAGAAAAGAAAATCTCACAGTGTTCGTCATCAGCGGCAGCTAACATTGTAGCAAAAATCAACAGCAAAATAAAGCGACTCATAATGTTGGTCGATTAGGCACACACTGCAGGCGGCGACTGAAGATTTCTTCATTTGCAAGCTGTTTATAAATATTTTCGCATTGTTTGTTATCTTGCGATGCAAGAAAATCTCGTAAATTTTGAATTCAAGAATGTGTTTCGACGGTTTTTAACGATCAGATTTTGAGTTTGTGTGTAACGTTTGCTTGGTAATCTTTCTACAGCACTTTCAAACATGCAAAGTCATCCAGAAAGCAGGGAATCGTTGATTGAGAAAGCGACAGTTGCCGTTGAAATTCAAACGAACTCGCCTTTGAAGCGAATTCGGGGCAATTTTCCGCAGTGATGTTTTCACATTCAATATCTTGAATAACAAACTAAAACAATCAACACCTCGATAAACAGTCAAGTTTCAACGTTATACCTTATTTGCAATGATCACCCAAAATCCTCTCGTCCCGAAAAATTCCTTCACACCGACGTGACGTGACGTTACTTACGACCGCCCTGGAGTAAAATCGATATTTTCCGAAATTGCAAAGAAGTCATTTCAGTAGCTTTTCCGCAAGTTCCACGCGAGTTTTCACGATCAACTTGGACGAAATGTGAGTAAGAGTGGCCGGCGCGGCCGCGGCGAGTGGATTTCGCCTCGAATTGCGAAAGTGACAACTCATTTAGTCTCGTAATTGCCGAAAAATCCTCCCACTTCGTATTTGTCATTTTCCAGCGATTATTGCTAAACATTTCCGGTTCTGGGTGGCTTTTGATGATGCAGCATTGTCCAGCCGAGCACTTCGCGGCAGTTTTAATTCATTGGCCGCTGTAGTTTGCGCAAAAGTGTCGAAAATTTGTTTGTCTTTATTGAAAGTTCAAAGAAATCCCTCCCAAACGAGTGGAGCGGAGAAGAAGAGGGAGAATTGATAACCAGAATCGCTGGTAATTCACATACATCCGAGGCAACAGCATATTATGCTGATAAAGCCGACCCGTTTTTCGACGAACGCGTTTTTTTAGTAAAATTTCCGCGAATGAAAGTGAATCGATAAGGAGAAGAGAAAAATGTCAATGGGATTGCACTTGCAAGCTTGCGGTTCAAGAAACAATGCCCGAGACACCAACAACAACGCAAGACGGTTGTGTAAAATAATTAAAACTCTTCTCTGTGTTATTTTTAGCGTGAAAGTTTTTTTGAGTCGTCAGCTGAGCCGAAAAGCAGAACACATTGTGATTGACTCATCCGATTCGGTCGGCGTTGCAAAGACAAGAGTGAGCTCGGACAGTCTTCAGATACATCAAGCTCGAAGCGACAACCCCTACGATGGCACCGGTGCGAGGTGACGGAATGCGCGGCTTGGCCGTTTTCATTTCGGACATCAGAAACTGTAAGTGACTCGCCAGGCACCCAAATCAATTGATCTTAATTAAATTAAATCACTTCCGCCTCTTACAAATCTTTCCGACGACCGGAACGCGCAGGCAAAAGCAAAGAATCCGAGGTGAAGCGCATGAACAAGGAGCTGGCGAATATTCGAAGTAAATTCAAGGGAGACAAGACACTCGACGGATACCAGAAGAAAAAATACGTGTGCAAGCTGCTGTTTATCTTCCTGCTTGGCCATGACATCGACTTTGGCCACATGGAGGCCGTCAATCTGTTGTCGTCGAACAAATATTCGGAGAAGCAGATTGTAAGTGCGCTTTTGTTTGCCAAAATGACCACTGCTGACTTTTAAATTGTTTCCAGGGCTATCTCTTCATCTCTGTTCTCGTCAACACAAACAGCGATCTGATCAAGCTCATCATCCAGAGCATCAAGAACGACTTGCAGTCGCGCAACCCAATCCACGTCAACCTTGCGTTGCAATGCATCGCCAACATCGGCAGCCAAGACATGGCAGAGGCATTCTCGAATGAAATTCCAAAGCTTCTCGTGTCCGGTGACACGATGGACGTTGTCAAGCAATCAGCCGCTCTCTGCTTGTTGCGCTTGTTCCGCACATGCCCCGAAATCATTCCAGGTGGCGAATGGACCAGCCGAATCATCCATTTGCTCAACGACCACCACATGGGCGTGGTGACGGCTGCCACCAGTCTTATTGACGCGCTGGTGAAGAAAGATCCCGACGAGTATAAGGGATGTGTGAGTCTCGCGGTGTCGCGTCTCTCGAGAATCTTCACCAGCAGCTACACAGATCTGCAGGATTACACGTATTACTTCGTTCCGGCGCCGTGGCTGTCGGTGAAGCTGCTTCGCTTGTTGCAGAACTACAATCCACCGACAGAGGATCCCGGCGTGCGTGGTCGCCTCAACGAGTGTCTCGAGACGATTCTCAACAAGGCGCAAGAGCCGCCAAAAAGCAAAAAGGTGCAGCACTCCAATGCGAAGAATGCCGTGCTCTTCGAAGCGATCAATCTCATCATTCACAATGACAGCGAAGCGAACTTGTTGGTGCGCGCTTGCAATCAGCTGGGACAGTTCTTATCAAACCGTGAGACCAACTTGCGCTATCTCGCGCTGGAGTCGATGTGCCACTTGGCACAATCGGAGTTTTCGCACGAGGCCGTTAAGAAACACCAGGAGGTCGTGATTCTGTCGATGAAGATGGAAAAGGACGTTTCGGTGCGTCAGCAAGCCGTTGACCTGCTTTACGCCATGTGCGACCGAAGCAATGCCGAGGAAATTGTGCAAGAGATGTTGAATTATCTCGAGACGGCGGATTACTCGATCCGAGAAGAGATGGTCTTGAAGGTGGCCATCCTGGCTGAGAAGTACGCAACCGACTTCACTTGGTACGTTGACGTCATTCTCAACCTGATTCGCATCGCTGGTGACTACGTATCCGAAGAGGTCTGGTACCGTGTAATTCAGATCGTCATCAACCGAGAAGAGGTCCAAGGATACGCGGCGAAGACCGTGTTTGAAGCACTCCAAGCGCCTGCCTGCCACGAAAACATGGTGAAGGTTGGCGGATACATTCTCGGCGAGTTCGGCAATCTCATCGCAGGTGACTCGAGGTCAGCCCCGATGGTTCAGTTCAAACTCCTTCATTCAAAGTATCACTTGTGCTCGTCTATGACGCGTGCCCTGCTCTTGAGCACTTACATCAAGTTCATCAACCTGTTCCCAGAGATCCGCGGCACCATCCAAGACGTTTTCCGACAACACAGCAATCTTCGTTCGGCGGACGCCGAGCTCCAGCAGCGCGCGAGCGAATATCTCCAGCTCAGCATTGTTGCGTCGAAGGACGTGCTGGCGACGGTGCTCGAAGAAATGCCATCGTTCCCCGAGCGAGAAAGCTCCATCTTGGCGGTGCTGAAAAAGAAGAAACCTGGCCGAGTGCCAGAGAACGAGACAAGAGAATCGAAGAGTCCCGTGCCCAACCACGGCGCTCAGAATCAAAATCATGCAACAAATAAGTGAGTCGCTGTAGTGCTCGACCGTGAGATAAGCTTGTGCAAACTAAATTGTTCTTTATCGTTTTAGTAACCACAACAACAGCGGCTCGTTGGATCTCTTGGGTCTTAGCACACCGCCATCGCAGCAACAACAAAACACTCAAAATACACTCATCGACGTGCTCGGTGACATCTACGGCGGATCATCGTCTGTTAATAACGCGAAAAAGTGAGTTTTGCGAAGGGATTGAACGCTGTAGACTGGAAATCTGGGCGGAAATTACATATGAAAGCAATCAATTCTCATTTTATTGATCAACCTTTCTCCATTTCAGATTCCTGTTCAAGAACAACGGCGTCTTGTTTGAAAACGAGATGATTCAGATTGGCGTGAAGAGCGAATTCCGACAGAACTTGGGTCGTTTAGGATTATTCTATGGAAATAAAACTCAGACGCCGCTCGTCAACTTCCAGACGGTCCTTCAATGGTCAGCGGATGACATGACGAAGCTCAATGTACAAATCAAGCCTGTCGACTCAACCCTCGACGCGGGCGCACAAATTCAGCAGATGATCACGGCTGAGTGTATAGATAGCTATTCAGGTACTCTCGAGTGGCTACTTAAGCCCAGACACGCTAGAACTTAAGTTTTCATCCAAATTTTAGATTCACCGTCACTCGTATTGTCATTCCGCTTCGACGGAACACCACAAAGCTTCAACATCAAACTGCCATTGACGCTCAACAAGTTCTTCGAGCCCACGGAAATGAATGGCGAATCATTCTTCGCGCGATGGAAAAATCTCGGCGGGTGAGTTGTTTCATTATCAATACAAGTTCTTGTCGCAAATAAATGTTCTTTATTTTAGTGAAAAGCAACGAGCCCAGAAAGTTTTTAAAGCTCAGGTTCCACTCGATCTGCCTGGAGCCAAGAACAAGCTGTCCGGGTTTGGAATGCAGCTGCTCGAAGGTATCGACCCCAACCCCGACAACATGGTTTGCGCTGGTATCATCCACACGCAATCACACCAAATTGGCTGCTTATTGCGGTTGGAGCCAAACAAGCAAGCTCAGGTGAGCATGGTTAGGACACAAACATGAATTCAAAGCTTTCGCGGCTAGAAATTCGCTTTTCTTGGACAAGTGCTTTGGTAGCGTTTGGAGGTTTTTGAAGAATTTTGTCGGTGACGTTTTATTTCGGCGACACTTGGACCAGCTTCACGTGTCGCACAAAATTCCAAAGGAAACCTCCAGGTCGGCACCGGGCACTGGTTCAAAGTCAGAATAGAGTTAAAGCACGTTTTCGCCGTTCATTTGCAGATGTTCCGTCTGACGGTGCGCGCCAGCAAAGAAAACGTGACAACAGAGATGTGCGAGTTGCTGGGCGATCAGTTCTAAGCTCGCGACGTGCCCTTCTAATCTGGATCATGTAAAAATGAAGCAACAAACTTTTCTCCACGGAAAACTCATTGAAAGGGTAAATAATCGACGAACTTTAGGACTAAGGCATGGAATGTTAAAAGCAAATCCTTTCCGAATGTTTTCACTCATTACTGAAGAGAAATCCTTAAACAATAATCCCCCCCATTACACGCCCCCACACAAGAACACACACAAATCTATTTCAAGGTGAACTTATTGTTAATTAATTACGTGAATAAATGAACTATAAACGATTCCATTATTGATGCTGTAAGTTAAACTCTTGATTTATGCTTTCATAACTAATTTTGTATTCATTGATGACTATTAGGACTTAATTGCGAGTGGAAAGTGTGAAGCCAACAATTTGTTAATCCTGTAAACACTTTTCGGGCTTTCAAGATACTTTGCTGTCCATGATTTTGTAAAGATTTTTTTGAGTTGATTAATTTTTTATATGGAAGAAATATTTAAACGTATGTAGCAATAATTTTCCTTCTTTTTGGTACGAGAAAAAAAGTAAAACAAATGTTTAGTGACCAGAGCTGTGCCGTCTGTAGGCAGTCCAGTGGATTTCGGGGTAGATTTGAAGTTTTTGAAGCTTAAAGGCGCAAACCTGCACAGCTCTTCGAATGAAGATCAGTATTGATGAACTTTCATCCCATCTTTGTTGAAATTATCGGCTGTATCTTCAATGTTATTAAAATCGCCCCATCCCAGCATCGCGCGTATTTCGATTGTTACTAGGAAGAGGTTTGAAGATTTTTTTTTATGATATTCGCTTTCGTTTTCTAGAACCAAACATTCTTCGACGCGAAATCACTTCGAGATTTGAAGTGTGAGACAAGAAAATTTCTCCCCAAGGCTTTATCATCAATCAAATGTATCTAAGGATTAAATTTAATCGAAACACTGATCTGACTTGAAAATAAAAATGAAAATTCAGGCGAAAGCTGATAAATTTTTCCCTTGTTCTCGAGGTTGCAATAGTTTCAAGTAGCTGCTAATCTGAGAAAATCTCCGAAAACTGTTCGCCAGGAAACATTTGGCAAAGAAATTCTATGGAAATCTCCCTCAAAAGATAAGAAAATTTCACGATAACAAGACAAATCTTCAAGGGCAGTGTCTGAAGATGAAAGGAAATGTTGATGATTAAAGTTTATTATTGAGAACTAGTGTATCCAAGAAATTATATTATGAAAATGTCATGTAAGAAAATAAAGAAAATAATAAAAATGATAACAATAAAAAGACGAAATTGAAAACTAAAGTTTTTCCGCCTTCAACTTTCAGGTTCGGATTGCTTTAATTTAAATAATAAATCTTCAGGAAAGATTTTACAAAAGTTAATGTGTTTGACATTCACTGATTTAAGCACTCGTTCGTTTCACCACTTGCTGAAAAAATTGTCTATATATTGTGCTAGAAAAAGTAAACACTTTGTAAGCTTCGTTTCACATTAAAAAGTGTGTTTAGTTTCATATTCTTGAACTATTCTAAGTTTGAACAAGACGTTTAGCTAAACTATTATCTCAAAATTATTGTACAGCAATGAATTTATTTTCGCTTCAATTGAAATTTTTCCACGAATTTTAAATCCAAAATTGAAAGTGAAAGTCGAGATTTTCAGATGCATCCAAATGCTTAGCCTAATCTGTCTAATGTAAACGTTAATCATGTCTATGATTCATCACAACTATGACGTTAGCGTTTCTACCCAACTTGTTATGACTGGAACGATAATGCTGATCAACAGAAATTATAGATCGAAGAACTTACATTCTGATTGCACCAATTTTGCAAGACACCATTTCATTTTTGGATGGTGGAGAGTTTCAATATTCGTTGCCGAAGCGTGAAGGTTCTTTCGTATTTCATCAGCTATTTTGCTATTTATTTAGCAACTTACAATGCTGTTCTGATAAACGTAAGTTCTTTAATAATTTGTCCAAAATGCTATGATCAAAGTTCAAAAACTACCAGACTGCTGTCGACGGTTTTTTCATCATGACTGCGGGTTTCAGAATTGATTGTTTGGCAAATTTTTATTTTCTGCAAAGGTGGCGAAATGATTGCTAACAGAAGCTTGGCTATAAGTGGAATCTTTTACGATTGCGACATAGAAGTTTTACTTATAATTCCAATGTGTCAGAAGAAACTAGTGATTAAGTCCGTTTTTTATTAAATTAATCTTGATTTGTTAGTTTTTGTCCTAAATTCCGCGTGTTCATTGACAACTGTTTTGATTTCACTCTCCAATGAAGCTTAGGATTAGAATTACTTGAGACAACGACGTGGACAAGAAAAAAGTCAAAAATTTAAGTGTTTGCTTCTGTCCAATGACTATTGCATGGTGCCAGAAAGATCAAGTCAAGATTTTAAAAGGCACATGATTTGTTTACTTTAGTTGTGAACTCTGCTTTCTAATTTAAAACGGGTTTGAAGTCTTTCAGAAAGTTAATACATGATGAATCGTACAAAAAACCACGAAATTCAGACAAATGGTGAAACTCCTGATGACAAGAAGCCATGTCAGCGATAGAATGATCGAAAATGACTTCATCATACTTGGAAATTTCTGCACTGGCAAAAAATCAACGTAAAACTGTCTTATCACATTATTGATTAAATTAATTCGGTCAATCGTTCCAAGATGATAAAGTTGGTGAAATATGAACTTTAACATGTGAACTGGTTTATGAACTTTCATCAAACGAAAGGTTTTATTTGAAATCGTCTAGCTTTAAATTCTAACATTGGAAAGCATCCTAAAATTACAAAGTGGCCTCCAGCTTGGTCCTAACATAAACGTTGTGAAATAAATTTGACTGAATTATTAATCACGAAAGTTTGCTACTAACGGGACTAGTCACGCTGCAGCGTACACGCCACAACGAAAATAGAGAACACAACGAAGCAAACTGACATCATTTTCTGTGTATTTCGTCAATGTTTGCAATCGCGGAGTATATAAACCCGCTCAGAGCGGAGAAAAATTCAGTTGTCTTCAAGCCTTCATCGGTGAAGCTTCTCGCCAAGCTGAAAATGTAGTCAAGTACTTTAAGCCAGACGTCGCCATTGCGATTGTCAAGATGCGGAGAAGCCAGGCCGGGCGAAATTAATCAAATTTCACGAAGACATCAGCAAGTGCTTCAAAGTGAAAAAGTCTAGTAGCAGAAAAAGTTGCGCAACGTTGCATAAAGCCGCAGTCACGACCGGGAACAAACGATGAGTCACCAGCCGCTTGTCCGAGTGAAAAAATCAGTTCGACCGGATGGCCGAGGAAAGCTGTGAACTTTCTGCTGATTTTTCCGAGTGGACTAATGAATTTCATCGACGGGAACGTGAACTGGAAGAGCTTCGCAGAATTGCGGTGACAAAGCGCGCATCGCTCGACACACTTTTGAACACAAAAGACGTGGGACTGAAAAAGTTTCCATGCAGGGTTCAAGTGCCCCTACAAAAATCACTTACGAAGTGGAGTTCCGTTACGTAGATGCAAGAAAATGCTCCAGAACTCCGCTTCACCCAAAGTCGCGGGAGTAAATTGAGGGACGTCGTCAACCAAAGTAGATGGAAGCCTACAAAAGGAAGCAGCGTAGCTGTTCATCGTAGAAGACTGGAGTCTACAGCGGCCCCTGATGATGTTCTTTGAGAAGCCTGTGGTGGCCGTGAGAACTTTCCATCACGCAAGTGAAAGTCGAAAGTTCGTCACGTTTTTTGGCCGCAGCCGTGACCGCACTTGCAGGTGAACTCGGAAGAGTCCGAAGTGCTGGAAGAATCGAGCGCGGTTTTTTTTGTTTAAAAAGGCCATCGCAGGTAATTTCGTGCGCGTTCCAAGCTATCAATTTCTGAAAGCCGCTGAAAGGGCCAACAAATTAAAAAGAAAACTTTGAAAGCCTGATTGGTAGCATGAAGGAACATAATGGAACGTTTTTAAGCCCAATTCGATTCAGAATTATCGATCGAGTTACCGTCAAAAGTAGCAAGATCAAAACCTTTGCCTTTCAAGCAAAACAAGACGAAGAATTTATTCTTCAAACCACTCGTGTCTTTGGACACAACCCCTTTAAAGTCTTTGCAAGTCAAAGCAAACAGGCCAAACGCGTTGCATCACACATGCTGTCAGTTCGATGAGACTCCCAAAATGCAACGAGAAAACATCAACTCCGGAGAAGACATCGACAAGCAACAAAGAAGCGTCTGAGGTGGAACTTAGGTTTTTCTCATCGCCAATTGGAGCGGACTTGGTGGACAATCCGTCGATCATCGAAAAACTGCACACGCATCGTCTTGACCACCAGCAGAAGCGCCATCAACTGCCTACGAAGCTGCTTTCTCGCAAGAAAAGCAGTTGAACGGGAGTCTTTAAAGAATCAACGGTCAAGGCAACCCAAAAGCCAGACGTCAACTTGATCCCAGTATTTATGGCACCGATCGGGGAAATTGAATTGAACAACATCCGGAATTTAACTGTGACGGAGGAAATAAATATTGATTTTGACGTGCTGTCTGAAAAATTAACAGAAGTTGTTTCTTTAAATCACACAGGCTTAGTTTTTCAGCAGATGATGTAGCTGCCAAATTATGGGGAAAATTTGACAGTGATGACACTTGAAATTTATTCGATGTTGATCAAATCATGAAATTTTATGGAAAATCGATGAAAATTTCGTGAAAAATCGAAGAAAATCTCTCGGTGTCTTAACCTCCGTACAAACCCCATGAAAAAATCTCGCAAAATAATGTTTTTCTTTATTTACAATTCATGAATCATCTTAAGTACATAAAACTTGATTAGTGTTCATAATTAGATTTTTGAGCTTAGTCATCGACTTGAAGATGGTCGGGGGCAGGGTTTCGGCGCAAATATTTTCGGATAAGTTCAGCGTCGACATGTTTTTGGCAAAGAAAAATGTGTCCGGATGAATGTCGATAAGCAAGTTATGCTGCAAGTTGAGCTCGAGCAAGTTTATTTGCTGCTGAAAAAGTGCAGCTTGCAGCTCGCTCAGCTCGTTGTGCTTGAGATCGAGCACTTTGAGATTCGTTAGAGTCTTGAATGACTCTTCGTCGATGTTGCGCAAGCGGTTCCCTGACAGATCCAAGTTCGTGAGCTTGCTGAGGTTACGAAATAGCTCCGGTGAGAAATTTGTGAGTTTATTGTCCTCCATCTGAAGAATTTGCAGGCACTTTAAATTTATCATCGCGTGTGGGTGGACCACAAAAATTGAATTTTTACTCAAATTCAACTCTTCTAAGCAAGATTGATGATGAAACATTCGCTGACACACGATGCCGACGTTGTTCTCTCGGATCGAGAGATATTTGAGCTGCTGCAAAGGACGAAACGTCTCCCAGTGAAGGTCCTTGATCTGGTTGTTCTTGAGGCTGATCCACTCGAGATTTTCGGGCCCAATGAAGGCGTCTTTGTCGACGTGGGTTAGCAAATTATTCTCGATTTGGATTTTCTTCAGTAGCAGCGACTTCCGGAACAGCTTCGGCGGCAGCGACGTCAGCTGGTTGTTACTCAACGTGATGCTAACGAGCACTGGAAAGTCTGAAAGCACTTCCGACGACAGTTCCGTCAAGCCGGCGTTCTCTAAGTTGATATTAGTTAAGTTTTGGAATCTTTGAATGATGTCAGCTGGAATGGTTTTTAACTGCGTGTTCTCCTGGACGTGCAAGTGCCTGATGTTCGCCTCTTGAATGTTCTTTGTATTGTTGATAACGGCGCAGTCGGTGCCGATGGAAATCTTACAAGTTTCACGGTACTTGACGTGACTGTAATACCTGAAAGGTGGAAATCGTTTTAGTATCAAGCGTAAAATTGTTGCAAAATTATTCGGATGAAGAAAGTGTTTTGATTCTAGCCGTGAAATGGAACGCATTATTGTGTCTGGCAGGCATTCAAACTGCTTACGTCAAGCTTTGTTTTCGCTGGGAGATAAAAATAGTTTATCGATATAAAAATGTAAGACTCTGGGGACGAAAATCGCATTAAACGGAAAACTACGAACGATTACTAAATTGCAATGGTCTGGTTTTTCAAATGCAGTTTGCCTGCAGTTCCGGTTGAAACGCTTCATTACGACTTGAACAACCATTACGCTTTGAACGTTCTTATCGATAGCGATGTCTCGGTGTTGTCACAAAAAATAAGTTTTTCTAAGGTTCTTTCAAAATTATGTTTAAAACGACAGACTTTATGTTAAAAAAGTTCGAGTTTACGTTACAAAAAACTTGAAATTATACGTGAAACTGTTGAATTTATGTGTAAAACACATGAAACTTCATTTCAAAGTGATATCACATCCGGTCCACCCCACTTTTCCACTGTTTGCACTACGCAACAACAACTCACCAGTATTGAACACGATAACCCTTCAGCTCGGCCAATTTCCGATATGTTTGATTAACACAAATGTTGTTCGTTGCGTCGAGCTGTTTAAGGCTTACTAGAACGTCCTTGAAATCTGGATCGATGTATTGAATGTTATTGTTCGAGACATGCAAGTACTTTAGATTAATTAGGTTCGTGAAGGAAAGCGCGTCCAGCATTTTCAAGTTGTTGTTTTCCAAGTTGAAAGCTTCAAGCTTGATCAGCGGCTTGAGAACTTCGTGGTTCAGTTCTCTAATGTGGTTGTCACTAAGAACAAGGTCCTTAAGGTCTATCATCGAGTCAAAAGCCATGTCGTCGATTTCTTCAATCTCGTTGTTATTCAGCTCAAGTTTTCTCAGCTCTCTCATAGCCTTGAATAGTTCAGCTTGAATCTTCGTGATGTGATTCTCAGCTAATCCCAAAAAAACCAGCGAATCACAATTTCGGAACAGAGCTACCGGAAGATCCGTCAAAATATTTGAATTCAAGTTCATATGCGTGCAATTTCCCAGCGCTTCGAACGCGTCTTCATGAATCTTTCTTATCCGGTTGTCGTTCAAGTTCAACTTCTTCAAATGTCCGGTGGATTCAAACGTGTCTCTGTGCACGATTGAAATCTGATTATTGGCAGCGTCGAATTCTTCCAGATACATCAGCGTTCGCAACTGCTTCGGATGCAGTGCTTCAATCTCATTTTCGTTCAAAAGCAGCCGCTTCATGGTGTTCGTGAGAAGAAAAAGATTTTCAGGCAGGTGTGTGATCGCGTTCATCGACAAGTTCAACGTCTTGATCAGCGCGAGTCCCTTGAATGCACTGGGATGTATCTGAACGATTTTGTTCGACTGCAAATAAAGTTCGCGCAGCTTTTCCTGCTGACGAAATAGCTCAGCCGGGATTCCAACGATTTCATTGTTGTTTAAAAAAACTTGTTGGAGGTTTGCCAATGTACTGAAGGCCAGCGGATGAATTTTTGTGAGTAGATTCTTCGCTAGATTTAAACTTTCTAATGCGGTTGTAGTTTCTAGCAGTTGCTTCGGGATCATGGTCAGCTGGTTCTCTTCTAGGTCGAGCGACTTCAAGTGGGTCAGGTACTTGAAGGCGTCCGGGTGGAGCTTGATGATTTTGTTCATTCGCAGCTCCAGCTTTTGCAGGCTCGTCGTGTTCTTGAACAGCGTCGAGCCGATTGTGTAAATGCTGTTCCCCTCCAAGGCCAGCACTTCTAGCTGACCGAGATATCTAAACGTGTCAGGAGGGAATTCAGCAATCGAGTTTTTGCGCAATGAAAGTTTTTTCAAATTCTCAAGTCCCATGAACGCACTCTCTTCTATCTCCATGATCTGATTTCCCGTCAAACTGATGTCAACGAGATTTTCGCACTCTTTAAATAGACGCCGTGGCAACTTTCTCAGTTTGTTACAGCTCAAGTCGAGATATTTTAATTGAACCAAATTTTTGAAGTGTCGGTATGTGATTGACATGAGATTACAGTTGATCAGGTTGAGGGTGTGCACGTTCATAAACTTGTCAAGGATGTCACCCGGCAGCGATTTGATTTTCTGCGGGTTCGCGAACAGAAACTCGACGTGCTGCCGCTTGAAATCCGCCGGGCCCTTGTCGCCAGGTCCGTCATCCCCGACTCTAAGAGACATCTCGCAGGTGACGCCATGCGCCGTCGAGTTGTAAAGTCGGAACGACAGTCTGAAATGCGTTAAAACACAGCACGTGAGATTAAATGTCATTAATCATCTCGCGACAAACCACTCACTTAGTACCCGTCGTCAATTTATTATCCATTAAGGCCACAAAAGTCTTGAAATTTCTTCTTTTTTCCGTTCACGTCTAAGTCTACTCGCGACTCGAATCTTTATTCATGACCATTCAACACTCGCGCGACTCGGATGAGACTGAAACGGTTCTCGTGAGAAACAACAAAACTGCTTTTTTTTCGCGAAGTGAGATAAGAATAACACATTGACAAATGGGGGTGCTTGAATTAGGCAGATCGCCAGGACAGGATTTTCCCACCCAGCGCGCTTCAAGTTGCTAATTCACTGTTTAGGTTGATTGAACTCTTTCCAGAGCAGATTCGCGATCACTGGTCGGCCACAGCTGACTCGTTCCGTCGAACACTTCGCTTATGAATGAGTTCACGAGCGAGAAATTTCTGAGAACGAGAAATTTTCAAAACCGTTTTCAATGCTAAACGTTTCCCAACACGACTGAGTGTTCGTGAAAATCAAGCGCGGGCTAGAAAGAAAGCGAAAATGTTTTTCTCTCATTCAGCGTCACAGTCTATCGTTCGGAAAATGTTCTGCCTTTCGACTTCTCTCGATCGCTAGAATTCGTAATAAAAACGTCAAAGCATAAGCGATGAAAAACAGAAACTTTAAAACGATTTTTTGCGCTCTCGATTTTTTAGTTGGAGTATAAAAAGATCTAGCGAGTGACCATTTGCAAATCACCGGAGAAATCACTAAAATTTTCTGTGTCTGGTTGGACACGAAAATAAATTTGAAAACTGTTTTATTTTTTGTCTTTCCACTGGCGCTTAGATTAATTGTGGCAAGATCACTGTGAATGAAAAAAAGAAAAATGAACAGAAATTGTTTTCTTTTACGAATCAACTGAAGAAGTTTGTTAAATTGTTTTCTCAGCGGATCATCCTGGCTTGAGTTTCGAGTGTGGGAATTAGTCGCTAAATTTATCGCTTGCATTTCAGAGATTCTTGTCTAGTCATTCGAAATTATGACGAATTTGAGTTTTTATTGAGTTTTGTAACTTGTCTTTCCGAACTTCAACTCAAAACCAAAATCCTTGAGGCTGAACAATTAAATTCTTTATTTCATATTTATTTTTCTTACATTCATCAAGTCCAGTTATGTTTTTACAGCGAAACTCCTCGAAAGGTCATCAAATTCACTTCTCAGCGCATTAAGTCTAAAGATTCTTAGTGAAAAAGTTATCAAATCGGAAAATTGCTTTTACATCCGACCACGCAAAAAAAAAAAGAAAACGGAATCGAGGATTCTTATTGAAGAAAACTGAAGGTTGGCGGAAAAGTCTTGGATATTCATTGAACTGCAGTGGATGAATGCACAATTGCTTCGAGAGCGGCAAAAATACGTGAAGGGGAGGAAAGCGTGGTGGAGTGCCTTCAATAGTCCTTTTTGCTTTTTCTCATTAAGCTCACCAGCGCCTTCTCGCGCAGCTTCTTCTCCAGGTCTTCATTCACGACCTGTTCTTCCTCGGACTGCGACGATCGGTCCGAGCGATCTTTCTTCTTTGACTTCTTGCTGCTTTTCTTGTGCTTCTTCAACTTGCTTCGCTTTTTCTTCTTCTCAGACTCGTCTGACACTGAACCGTCGCGGTTTTTCTTCTTTCGTTTCTTCGATTTCTCGGAAACGACACTTTCGGCGTCACTGCCATCAGCGATTGGCTTTTTACGCGGCTCAATTTCGTCATTTTTCTTGACGTCCGGCTTGTCAACCTTCCGCGAATCCTTCTTGTCCAACATTTTGGCATCCTTGGGTGCTTCGGTGTTTATTTCGCGAGTTCGTTTCGCCTTAATATCATCGTCGCTGGTGACTATCGCTTCCTGTTTGACGGCCTCCTTGGCCTTTTTTGTGACTCGCTGAGGAACTTCAGCTTTTTTGGGTGGAACATAGTCTTTTCGTTCGTGAGGTTTGAGGAATGGTGACGGAGTTCGTGACGGCGAAGACGCTGAACTAATTGAAATTTTTGTCCTGCGTGGCTCCGCTGGCTTGCCTCGTACCGTCTCTCTGTACGAGATCTTCTCTTCGGTAATCTTCACTTGATACTCGCGTTTCTTCTCGTAGTCAGCGCCGTTGCTTGGTCGTGGTTTTGGCTTTGCATCCTTCTCACTTTCCGAAGTGTTTTTCTTCGCAGACTTGTCGTCGATCTTCTTTGGCAGTTCTTTCTCGTCAAACTTGGGTCTGTCACGTGACTTTTCCGGTGCTCGGTCAGTATCACGAACCTTATCTTTCTCAACCGGTCGAGCGTTCTTGTCGTTTCTTTCTACTCGCTTGGGACTGGGATCGTCACGTGGCAGTTCTTTCGGGCGATAATTTCTAGGAGATCTGTTTCGATTGTTGCGCGGAGATGCACGACGCTGAGATCTGGAGCGGGAACGCGACCTAGAACTTATTTTTACATCGTGAACGGCTGTGTCAATAATTGATCAATCGTTATTCTTACCGTTTCTTGAATGCCTTCACTGATCGACTACGTCGGCGATTTCTAGGTGATCTGGAACGGTTTCTAAAACAAAGAAAAAAGTTTTAAGACTCTAGGATGCTTCAGATTTGTGCAAAAATCTTGCACAAATTCAACTGAATTGTTAGTTTCATATTAGCAATCACTTCAACTCACCGTTTTCTCGATGGCGATCTAGAGAAGCGGCGTCGAGAAGCTGATCTGGATTGTCGTCTTCGTCTGACATCCTTTTTGTCGTCATTTCGACGGCTTCGCTCTCTAACGCGACTTTCATCTTCTGATTCAGAATCCGAAGCAGATTTTTTCACGCGGTATGAACGTTTCTTCGTCACCGTGGCTGCCTTCTTGCCCAAATCACGTTTGACGTTGTGGTCCGACGATGAACTGCTGCTGCTACTGCTGCTTGAGCTGTGACGCTTGTTTTTCGATGGTGGGGGGCTCAGCGATATCGATTTTTTCTTGACCGGGGATCTGAAATCAACGAATAAAGTTAGTTTGAAGTCTTAAGCTACAAATTGCATTAGAACTTACACTGACTTCGCTGGTGATGGTGCTTTGTTATTAGCCATGTTCAGCAGCTTTGATTGCAGCTTTGAAAGGCTGGGTTTAGGATCTTCCTTAGATACTGATCGTGGTCTTCTGTCGCGGTTTCTTGAACCTGAACGATTACGACGTGCCGGCGAGCGTTTGTCTTTGCCTCGCGAGCCGGACCTGTCTCTGCGCACCGGTGACTTCTTGGGGCGACTGCTGTCACGACGAATTGGCGATTTTCTGTTGCGATTTCGCGACCCCGATCGATCTCGGCGCATTGGCGATCGTTTGTCACGGTTTCTAGAGCCCGAACGGACACGACGCACTGGTGACATTCGGTCGCGGCTTCTTGAACGATCTCGACGTGATGATGGCTTTCGTGAACGGCTGCTGTCCCTGCGGATCGGCGACTTTCTTGCTTTTCTGTCCCTTGAGCGGTTGCGGCGGTCTCTTGATCTGCTGCGTCTGTCTCTCGATCTGCTTCGTTTATCTCTGGTTGCGCGAGAATTTTCTACTGACCGGCCACGAGAACGTCGCACAGGCTTTGAACTTTCTTCCTTTGACTTCTCCTTGGCAGCGTCGTTCTTCATTTTGTCCCTAATTTCGTTTACTTTTTTAATCGCTTCCTCTGGCAGTCTGATGGTCTTCTCCTGCAGCGGTTCTCTGTCTTTAGACGTGCTTCGCTTGATGGGACTTGCAGAGCGTTTTCTGTCGCGCGTGTCGTTCCGCTTTAAGATTTCGTCTTTCTTCTGTTCAATCAGTTCGAGAGGAATGCCGGTGGGAGAGTCTTGTGCTGAGAGCAGCAGGCCCCATAGCTCATCCATGAAGATTTTTGCGTTCTTACCGTTGAGGAAGCCGGTGAGGTAAATTCTAAAAGCGGTTGACGGTGAAAATATTGAGCAATAAGGGCGGCTTTTTGTTTACTTACTGCATTTTCTTAGGGTTTGGATATTTTTCCTCTTCAAGCTGATTCGCGACATACTCTTCGATAACGTCGTCTTCGAGATTGAGTAGCTGTGTGATTTTTGAGCTGATCCAGGGCCGCAGCACGTCCAACTTCACCTTAGACATGTCCACCTTTTTGTTAAGAATATCTGAAAGTTGAGAATACTTTAACTATAGTCACGAGAGCTTGAATATTCAACAAACCTGAGAACTTCATAAGCTTCAACAGCTTCTTTTCCTTATCGCTAAACCGCGTATCTTGATTTAAGTTAGTTCCCTGGAAAAAGAAAAAGTGAGTAATTAGCATAAAGTTGCCGGCAAGACAACCCAAGTTGCAAGTTTGCGTTGGAATATCTCATGACTGTTAGCGAGGCCGCTAGAAATTGCTTAGGAAACTTGTCTAAAGTTGCTTGAGGCTAAATTGACAGCCACCGGCACCTTGTTGGCATATTAAAAATAGAAAAATCGCGTTCAAAGAGCGACGTCGAGGCTTTTAACCTGCTCATCGCTCTTCCTTATATGTAAATGCCATTCACGGTGTCGACGGCGACAAGGACGGCTCAGTTTGGAGTCGGTTTGGCAAGGTTAACGATGTTTCATCGGCAATTTGTAAAATTTCGACGAAAATCGATACGAAATTTCTAACCAAGCAAACGATTACAATTTCCAGCGCGCACCGGCCACTTCCGGTCGCATCTCGACGCTACTTACAGAGAACATCATCTTGTTGAGATTTTCACTTCGGACAAGCGCCTTTTAACTCTTATTTCACTCTCAGACAGCAAATTTAAAAGCAAACGCAAAATTCAGTTCAAAAGCCGAGTTCAAAACTAACACCGACGAAGCCGCTGCTTTACACGGCGACAACAAAAAAGTTCAAACTGCGCTAGTGTTGGTTTGTTTTGGGTTTTTCGCTGCAGTGAAAATTAATTTCAATGCTGTATCAAGTGTTTCGACAGGCTTCACTGAGGCATGCTGGGCTCAGTCACCTCCGGTGCATCCACACGACCGCCGTCAACGCGACGTTCTGGGAGCGCGAGAAGAAAGCGGGATACACGAAGGAATATCCAGTCACCAAGAAGATGATTCTCGATGGCCTCAAGGAGCTCCGAAGCGAAATCAAAGTGTGGGGCGAAGAGATGAAGGAGAAGCTGGAAGGCGACCCGATTCTAGTGTACCGACCTGGCGAGACCGACATTGTCTGGAAGTTTTCAGGTTTGTTACGTGATTTCACTGTTTACGATTAATTAAAGTTTTATTTGCAATTTTAGACGCACAGGATTTTGATAAATGGGTTCCCACCGCCGACAGCGACCACAATCAAGGATCCAGCACAGCTTTCTTCGAACAGAGCCCTGCTGGTTACGGTTTGTTCCGAGGAAACGTGACTTCAGAGATGAAAGTCGACGGTCGTATCAAGCGCGCCGGCTATTGCAATGTCAAAAGTATGCGAGCTCGGAAGTCTTTCAAGCGAGATGCCTACCTGGACTGGTCGTTTTACAACATGCTGGTAATCAAAGCTCGAGGAGATGGCCGAACCTACCTCATCAATATATCAACGGAGGGTTACTACGACAACACCTGGAACGACGTTTATCACTACGTGCTCTATACTCGAGGCGGCCCGCACTGGCAGACCACGAAGATCCCCTTCTCCAAGTTTTTCCTTGCATCCAAAGGACGCGTTCAAGATAAACAGTTCCCATTGCCCTCCAACAAAGTCTGCAGCGTCGGCATATCAGTTTCATCACGAGGTGGCTTCGAAGGTAATTTCAATCTAGAGTTTGACTACATCGGGCTGGAGTTCGATCCAAACCACCACGAAGAGTTTGCTTACGAGATGTACAGACAGGATAAATATATTGTTAACACTTAAGTAGCTGGTTTGTTAATAAAACGGAGGGAGGAAGTTGTGAAATCGTATGGAGATTGTTGATTATTGTCCGTAAAATTGCCATAAGGATATAAAGGTGCGAATACGAACAGGGGCTGGAATAGAATTTCAACAAATTTATTCGCCTCGATGCAGAATTAAATGCAAAGATAGATGGAAACTTGTCGTTTTGCTTATTCTTAACAGTTTTTTTTTTCTGTTTTCATACTGTTCAATCCTTCTGCGTCGACGATAAATTACTACTAAAGTTGCTAAGTGTAAAAAAATTCAATTTTAAAATGAATTCGTTTTAAGATAACTTAGACTGCACTCGGAGAGTAGAGCACGAGTTCAAATGGTGCCTCAAATGCCACATACACAATGAGACCTTCATCGCAACGTGACTTCTTTAACCTATCGTACTGAGCATCATTTGAAACACAACCATCGCTCCATCCACCACGCACCTGCCGCTCTATTGGCCACGCTACCGACGTCTCACTAAAATGTTTGAATCCTTCAAGGCACTGGATTCAATTTGTTTTTTTTTTAAAAAAAATAGTCTCTTGAAGACAACTTAAACCATCCTGAAAAGCCTTTATTCAAAATATTTATTACAAAAATTCATTGACTTCATATTGACTTCTTTTCAAAGACACTCGCTGTGCCTTTAAAAACATCTTCAAAGTCAACTTCTCAGCTAAAAATTCACGATTTTTATGTGGGTCAGGTTTCTTCATAAATTTATTTTACAATTTCCTAAGAAAACAATCAATTTGAAAAAATAATCCTTCCACTCCAATTCTTCGTAAAAACCTTCAAGCACCAACGTCTTCTGCGAACTGATTCTCACGTGCATGAAAAAATTGTTCAGAAGAAAATCACGCGAAGCGAAGAAGAAACGGAATGAATTCCGACCAATCACGTTGCGAGGGTTTTTCTTGTTCTTGCTGCCATCCAATGAGACTCGTAGGAAGGCGCTCATATTCTTAATCGCCGCTTTTTCAAGCGGAAAACTATCGAGTTTCCCTTCATTCTCTCGCAGAGACTTGAAAAAAATCTTTCGCCGCTCTCACGACGCTTCACTTCACTTTTTGTGTGCCTTTACTTCGGCTAAGCACCCAATTTGCGGTAGCTTCATTTATTGTTGAACGGGGAAAATTGTCTGCAATTAAATTATAACGATTTCGTACGTCATCGTGAAACGAAGTAAATCACTTAGACGATCACGAGCGGAGAAGAAGTTTTTTCACTTCGAGTTTTTTTCTCCTCGAGATCAGAATTTAATATCGTTTTAAGAGCTCGTCGGGATCGGATGTGCTTTGTCAGTCGCTCGGAAAAAGTGTTACAGTTTGAAGAGACTTTTAAGAGAAAAAGCAATTTGCGGATTAAGTGACGAAATGGATTTTACGGAAAACTCTATGAAAATTTCAACGACGCCGTTCTCAATCAACGACATTCTCACCAACAACCAACAGAGTTTGTCCAAGAAATTGAAGCAGTTTTGCCGCTTTCGCCGGAGTTCCTTGGACTGCTTCATCGTCTCGAAAGACGAGAAGTCCGCCAGCGTCAGAGAAAACAGTGATAAGAGTTATCTCCAGTTGTTCAATAACAATAACCCTTTGGACATGCGGTGTCGCCATAGTGATATTAACGTCTCAGGTAATTGATTAAGTGTTGATATTTCCGATTGTGAAGACTTTCCGTGAAGTGAATTGACGAAATGGATGGCAATTAAGTTAATGACTCCGTAATGGGTCGCGTGGTGCAAAAATAAATAAATTTCCATCCGCGTCCTTTGTCTGCTGCGCGTGTGACTGTAATACCCGGTGCCGTTGGTGTCACCTGACACTGGAAATTACTCGCACGTAAACTGTTACATGCATGAATTAAGACGGAAAACTTTTTCAGATTGTGAAAGCCCCCCCGCCAGCCATGCAAACTACCAAATGAACGGCAAACAGGCGGATGATGCGACATGCAATCGGAAGAAGCGGAGTCGGGCAGCGTTCAGTCATGCCCAGGTGTTTGAACTCGAACGGAGATTCTCCGTGCAACGCTACTTGTCAGGACCAGAACGGACTGAACTGGCGAAATCGCTGAGGTTGACAGAGACACAGATAAAAATCTGGTTCCAGGTAAGGTGACTTGGGCTTTGGTTGACACTTTTGAGATTAATCCGCGGCTTTGAAAAACAGAACCGTCGCTACAAAACCAAAAGAAAACAGATCCAGCAGCACGAAGCTGCGCTGATCGCTGCATCCAAACGAGTTGTTCCTGTTCAAGTTCTCGTGCGCGACGATGGAAGCTATTGCAGGATGATGAACGGATCGGCTGCCGGGTATTCGCCGAGCGCGATCGATCCAGCTTTGTTCAACAAATTGAATCTCACGGATATTTACAGGCAGCAGGTAATGAAAACTAAGCCAAATTTATATATTTATGCAAATTTTATTACAATCAATGTGCCATCTTGTTAGAAGTCCCAAAAATTTTATGTGTTTTTTTATCATACTGTTAACTTTTTATCAGAAAACCAATTTAAATCAATTTTCCTTGGACTTTCACAGTTTCAAATGGCTTACGGTCTCCACCCACAACTTTATCCTTATCTATATGCGCCGAAAAATCCGCTAACTCTCCCAACATCAGCATACGACCACTCAGACCATCAGTCCACGCCAAGGCACAAGCACAGCAAAGACAAGGAAGACAGCGACGAAAAACTGCACCAAGACGAGTCTTCAAGCGCTAAAGGTGATGATGATTGCACGATAGATGAGAATGAAAATGTGGAAATTGACTAAAGAAATTGAAAATGTTTGGTGTTGTGTAAAAAATGTTCGATAACAACTTAAGGAAATAAAAATCTTAATTATAATTGCAGTTGGCTTTTCCCAGACCGATCCACTCAAGGGCTAATTAATGAGGTTTTGCAATTTATTAAGAGCTCTGATTTTCCAAGCATTTCCAGACCAAACATAAATATTTTTCTCGAGAAAAGCTTTTAAATCAGCAATTATCAAATCGGTGGCATACATTTAGAAGCAATCAAAGCCGAAAATTGATGAATCGATAGGAAAATGATCGAATTTCGCAAGGAGCCTACTTCCCATCTCTTAATTGCGGGCAAAACTCACGAAAATTCCCATAAATTTCATCACTCCTAGAGAAAAAAATTCCGTTTGCGATCTGAACGATAATAGATTGGCCACTTACCATCCATTAAGAAATTAAATTAAAGACGCTAAGTGTTCAACAAGATAAAGAACTGCTGATGATAAATCTGTTCATGTTTGTGTGAATCTCCATAAAATCCCATCAGGTTCTAGGCCAAGATCGTTTAAGACACTTGAAATTGCTGCTTTCCCTCGCGAGAGTGCTTCAAATGTTTACCAACTTTTCAATGGATTTCCATACTTGTCAACAGCGAACTTCACTCACTTGTGATGTCTTCTAATGTTACATGATTGAAGTTAATGTGGAAGGAAAATTTGGTTTTGTTTGTCAGAAGAGGGTTGGTGTGAAAGAACTTGAAGTGAAAAATTTGTGTCTTCAAAGCTTAAAGCCTGAATAAAGTTAATAATTTTGGATAAATTCAGCTGAAAACTTTTTCTTTTAAGGTCAAAACATTTCTTCGAATAATTTTACAACTTTCAAAAGTGATAACTGAACTGCTTCAAATAAAACATCCACTTGAACTCATTGTTAAACTTTCTCCCGCTTATCTTACGTTTAATTGAAAATTGACTTATTCTAAGTGATTTCTTGTTCCCAGCATAGACTTAACACCAATAAACTTTGCTTTTTATGATGATCTCCATGCACCAGTTCATAAAGAAGTCGCAGACAGTGCTAAGAAAACAAATTATCGAGAAACATTCGTGTAGGCAAGTGACTTCTAGTGCTGTAAACAAACCATTATGACTTCTATAATCACTTGGTTCGTAAACAAAACTCTCACAGTTCATCCGAAAGAGTTTTGCCTTTCTGTGACCCATTAAACCCATCGAGACAAACGATAACGAAGTAGATGCTACAACTCTTGACAGACACTGCACACATAAAAATCAATTCAGACTTCTCAATTGGCCTCTGAAATATGACTCCGGGTTTATAAGAGCGAACAAGCAAGCTATTAAACTCCGCTTTTTTCGAGGGAAGCAAAAACTTTATAATCCTGACGAGTGGAAGTCAAGTTATTGTTTATTTGTAACTCAATATGCTTCCAAATGATGTTTTTCTTTCCATAAATGCATTCAAAATATTTTCGGCAGAAATTGTCGACACTTAAAACGTTAAATTCGAGGTGGCTGTGACTGAAAATGTTTGGAAAGTTTGTTGGAGTTGATAAGCAGTTGAAGAATTGTTATCAACCTGAAGACATTTTTTGAATAACTTATGGTATTGTGTAGCAAAAACGGTATGCGTTACAAGTTGATTGCAAACTTTATTAGTAAGTTCATTGAGTTCTCAAGCCAATTCCTACAAAAAATCTTCTTCTTTGCTTTTGAAATTCGAAGCACTTTGCAGAAGTAAAGGAATCCACCGTTTTCTTACCAACTTTGAATGCGACTGATTGATTGATTGCGTTTTATTACGCCCCAAGATTTTGCAATCATTAATGGGCAGTCCTTTGAATGCGACAAGGTTAAAATTTCAAGAAAATTATCTTTGCTTTAATGCTATCAATTCTATTCCATTTCCACAAAAGTTCAAATTCTTGCAAAGAAAATCCACATTAAACTATATCACCCCCGCCGAAAAGTCCCGTGAAAGCAATAAAAATCTTGCCCGATCCATCAAACAGATCATCGCTTAAAAGCACGATCTCCATTTCAGCCACCGCGATTTTAAAATCAACTCATTTCCGAAATAAAACGAGAAATTAATTTTAATTCATTTGTTGACTCTCGCGCACATGGCTAGCTCGTATTTACTCAATAATTTTGCTTTTTTTCCGCCTCCCCGTTCCTCGTCGGAATGGAAACAATAACAAGTTTGGTTTTGAATCCATTAAAAACGAATTGTAAGATTTTAATTGTTTCTCATCTGTGAGCTTCATTCGGCCAAACATAAACAATCCTAGTGTCGGAGTTGTTTTCTCTCGTGCGAGTGTATAATTTGTGAAGATTTTCTCCGTCTCTTGTTTTATGGACCTCAAAGTGGGGTGGCCAAGTGACTCGATTGACCTGGTTCATAATTTTTTGCAAAGTTCATCGTCAATAGTTTGTAAGATTTTATAATGAAATAATGTGATTGGCATTGTTGTATTCAATAGAATTTCTGCGTAATCAGTTTAACAACATAGAAATCCTGGTCACCCAAGCATTAGTGCGTATAGATTTCCCGTTAACTTTGTTTTAAGTCTCCTCCCGTTCAAGGAAGCGATTTGGTTACAATTTGGCTTTTAATTTTGTTGTGAAACTCCCACAACAATTTTGGTTTGATTGTGGCGAAAATAAAGTTTCACGGAAGTCGACGATTGAATCAAAGACGCAGGATGTATTCAGGAGATTTACCCCAAGCGAACACGATCTGCACACCAATCCGTCAGTCACTTCAACGTCACCGGCTATTTAGTAAAGGAGAATTAATGCATCTCGTGTTTATATTGAAATTAAAAGTCTTTGAATGTTTAGAAGACAAAAAACGACTTAAAAAACGCCGTTTTTATCTTCATCGGGCCCGAAGCCGAATGTAAACTCACTTTTTATTATTTCAAAGAGGATACCATGAGCGTAAGCACAACATGTGCGACGCAGATTTTCACTTTTTTCTGAGGCGAGATGATTTGTTATTGAAAAGTTTTCTCGTGTTTTGTTTTGTTTACTCGATAATTTCCCATCTCTCATCGCACTTGTCTCATTTAGGCGCAGCATTAAAAGCCATTCCGAATGGAAATTTCATACTTTAATGCATTGTGAAGCCTCTCGCGATTTTTCAGACAATCGAATGTTGGACTTCCATCGTAAATATTTACATTCGACGCTAATAGTTCATAATAGTTTCAATTGAAAATTCCCAATGCACTTCTCGGCCTCTAGTTCCACTCACTCCGCACTGACAGTCGAAGTCTTTTCACGCTGTTTGACACAAGCATGTAATTTCCCTTGCGAACGTACTTGGCACATTAAAAAATCAATTGCACACTTTCAACCGAATTGAAAATTAGCTTTAATGATGATCAATTGAAAAACGAACGACATCGGGAGAAGAAAAGGAAGAAATGAAAAAATTGGAACGACTTTTGTGGGTGAAAACTTAAAATTCAGATAACATTCAATTTACGATATCCTGTTCACCTTCTAGGGAAGGCAGGGGTGGTGTAAGGGTTGGGAAAGGGTGAAATAAAAGTGATGAAACTTGTTAGTTAATTTAAAAAAGATTTAAACGCTGACGATTTCAACGCTTCAAGTTAAGATCGACTACTTCATGATCATAATTTGATATTTTGCGCACATACCTAGCTATTCGATAGTTCATGTTCTTCACATCACCCCTGTCATTGCTAAGAACAACATCAAACAACCAAGGACGACACTGAACACATTTGACCCTAATCCAATCACAATTGCCTTCGTTTGAGTTCACTTAAATTACAATTTTCTTTTCCAATGACTTTGCATAATCAGGGCCTTATTGAACCCTCAGGCGATTGTCACAACTCAGCTACTCTTAAACCTTCCTTTCCCTTGTCACAACACCTTCGAAACTTCCCCGAATTTGAATCGGTGAGAAGTAATGAAGAGAACAATTTTATTTCAGTTCGATTTTTCTCAGCTTCTTTTGACAATTTACTGATGTGCTTGGAATTTCTAATTCAATTTCCAAAGCGACTTCAGGTGGAAATACTTGAACTGCTTTCGTTTCCACTAGCAACGATTGCTCGCAATCCGAATCGACGACAATCCACAAAATTTAATGATAATAAGACGATAAGCCAAATGATTTCTCTCGATTAAATCTTCTGCTACCTTTTTTACAAGCACAAAAAGTCTTGAGAAGAAAGGATGAAATTAGGGATAATTGCTTGAGGAATTCACAATGGAGCAATTGGTGTGGGCGGGCTTGCAGAGAAAGAAAGAAGCAAGAACTAGAGTTACAGGATTTTCAATGCTTAAGAACTCTTGCTTTTTGATGAAATGCAACGATTCGCTTCCTTTCTCGCTTTTCTTTTCAAGCAGTTTCCTTTCCGTCGCTTTGCCAATCACACTTGGGCGATGCGCACGTAATCAGACCACCCCAGTCGCTAGCAAATTATAATTAAAGTCTTTTTATCTTCACCGGTTTAATGATCGTATAATAAAATGAGAAAAAGTTGAGAAATTAATTATAGCTCATTCACCATCGCCTTGTGTAAACAGCTTCAATCAATTGTATCGACGCAGAAAAGACTTCAAGCCACAAGCTGCCTTCTTATCCAAGGTGTTGTCGTGCCGAAACTATCGCACGAGTCCGTTGAAAAATTAACGGAAGGCTAGGAAGAAAAACGTCTCTTTTGTGCTCGTGCAACTTAATAGACGGCTATAGTTAGCTACGTATGTTTATATTATGTCTCGTAATTGACGTATTGTTCTCTACTCCGAACTGGTTCAATTCTCTGTCTGTTCGGCTGCTAAGAGCGATGTTCACGAAACAGCAATTTCCATCAACAGTTTTGCTAACGTCAACGAGACGACGACGAAATCTTTGATTCGTGGGGGCGTTGAAGATGTTGGGTCGAATGTTTTGATAGCAGATTTTGCGTTGGAATTTGGTGAATTTTGGGAATAAAAGAGATAAATAGACTTTAAATTTACATTGACTTCATAAACGTGCAGAATCAAAAAGGTCAACAATAATGGTGTGGTGAAAATGGTGGGTTTTGGAGAACAAAAATCAGTTAGAAGTTTTATTTAGAAGAAAAACATTCAAATTTCACCAAACTCACCACAGTCATATATTTTTTTTACCAAATTCAACATAGTTTTGAACAAATAGAAGATTATTGACATCACTATCAATCAACCCCATTGCAAATCCTTTCATCAAGCAGCTATCGAAGTCAATTGAACCAGCAAGCGAAACAAGGAGGTCACGTGTGTGTTGTGGGAGAGAAGCATGAAGAGTGTGGTTAGTGAAACGGAAATTATCCCTAATGTATTGAGAACACAGAACAAATTGCCGTATTTGAATTTCAGCTCAGTTTGCAGAATTTTCTCTTTTGATTTATCGTCGGTGGAAAAGAACTTTAATTTCTCAAACTAAACAAATCTTCCACAATGTTTAAAACACATTATTAAGTCAGCCTTTTCTTGTTTAAACTACAATGAAACAACGATACCGCATAATTGAAATCAGAAGCACATGTTGAGGATGTTTACAAAGTATTTTATTTTTAGGTAAATTTTGTGTGATGAAGAATTGAGCAAGTGAACTATGATGTGTAATAATATATGACTTAAATAAATTTTTTTTTTTTTTTATTTTAATTGCAAGTTATTAGGTGAGTGTCGACTTTTGGCTTGGCACCTTTTTTCCCACAGAAGGCACAAATATATTGCAAAGTGTCTAAAAATGCTCGAAAAGAATCTGTTAACGTTCCAATTATCCGATGTTTCTTATTCCAATGGCTGACAAACGCTGCATATGATTTGTTAGAATTGCTTCATATCAGGAAAGGTGTTTCAATGTTAACAGTAATTTTAAAATAATGCTGGTCTTACTTCACATAAAGATGACGTATTGTGTCTTACTCGATACCTGATTAATGCGCTATCCCATTTAAAAACAGCTCTGCAGTAGCATTCGTAAACTTTTTTCCTAAAATGTGTATCTTCAGATTGTGGCTAAGAAAGATTGAAAAATATATTTGATAAGAATTTTCACTGTGAAGACACACTTTCTCAGCTCTTGTGCACCTTTAAGCTCTTTCTCGCACATGTTTTTCTCGCTAGTAATTCCATGCGTGGCAAGGTGTAACTTCAAATCATTGATGAACTTTCCACAAACTTGGCATTTTTTCCTTTTCATTTTGAATTCATGTCTCTCGATATCTTTATAAAAATGATGACAAATTGGACACTCTGACAACTCTCCGTGGAAAATCCTGTGAATTTTTAAAGCAACTTTGCTTAAAGTTCTGAAGCCACAGAGTTTGCATGCTTGTTTGCCAACTCGGAGATGATTAACAATAAATTGCTTTCGTTGGTAAATGTAACTGAAAGTTTTCGCGCACAAGTCACAAATAACTTTCTTGACGAGGTGAATTCTCCTGAAGTGATTCCACAGTGTTTCTCTGCTGGGCGACGTGTTTCCACAAAGGTCTCAAATAAAAGTGCCGTTCAATTTTTTCTTACAGACTTTTAAGCAACAATTATGTTTCTTCTCTCTTTCGATTATATATATTCCTAACCTCGCACGACAACATCCTTTCTAGGTGATTCTCTTGATGATATCTGTTGTATGCTTTGCTATCCGTGACCATTGCACAGTGGCATTCGTATAATTCACCCCTGTCATATGCTTTCAGAAAGTGTTTGAAATTAAAACGGTTATCAATGCTACTTCACACAATCAAAACATTGATAACTACTTTCTCAACTCGTTGCTGTTTTTCACACAGCTTCGCCACATTGATTACACTGTGTCCTAATCGTAAGAACCTTTTTTATATGGCTCAACAAATATAATTTTCCAACACTTTCCCGCAAATCTTGCATGGCTGTTTTATCTCTGAGTGGAACTTCATGTGACTTTCCAGGTTGGCAACAGTTCTGCCGGATGAACAATCGTGTGCCGTCAAAGAACCGTTGCAGTACGTGCTTTATAACTGCAGATTTTGCCTTTGAATGACCTTTTCTGTAAGTGCGTTCTCTCTTAATGACAACGCAGTTCGTATTTAGACTTAAAAGATACAAAACACAATTCACAGAACCAAGTTTTAGCAACAAGATGCTTCTTTTGAGTGGTTGGAGCAGAACGACAGGGTTCATACAGCTGTTTTAAAACGTGAAAAAATTATTCGATTGTCAATTGTTAAGCTTAATACTCACCCAAAAACTCGAACTATTGGCCAAAGATCAAAGTTTTTCTGGTTTTGCGACACAATACTTTGGAACTCTTCAGCTTCAACCTCGATAATCGATTTGAGTCCATTTAAACTTTCCATTTTAGTAATTCTTCTAACTTTTTTGACTTTTTAATAATATCATTTATCTTTAGTTGTTGTTTAATTTTGTTTGTGATCTTTTGTTATTGTTTTAATCTGGGTTATAATGTAAAACTTGAAAAACAAGAGCAAAATATATTGACAATTATAGTGTCAAACAACGTCAGTTCTTTGTGGAAATTTCTCTTCAAATTTAAGTACAAATCGAGAACAAAAACAGTTGGAAACGCTGAACTGATATGAAAACTGCGCGAAAAAAAGAAATTTGTGCTCTGAAGACATCAATTTTAAACCGTTCAGAAACTTCACAAATGTTCACTTCACCGTCAAATGTTTCAACATCAATTTTCATGCTGTCTGCACATGGCCAGATTTTTAACGTTCGTTTTGTTTATTTTACAACAACACATTGTGTTTATGAATTTTCAATTGTCACTTGTTAGGCACTTCTCTTCAATGGCACTCATCAACTTCCGACGATTGCGTCATAAAATTGGGTAGATTTCCACTTATCGGAGTTCCCTCAAAGCACTTTACACGGAATATTTGCTTAAGGATAATACAAACAAGTAAACAAACAAGTCGACCAGAGTCAATCACCCTTGCTTCCCTGGGCGGAAAATCTCGGTTTATGGATTCAAGCTGAATGCGACTTTGTAATTCATCAATCGATGTGAAATTCAATATTTTTACTAGAGCAGAAAAACGATGTCAAACAGAAGATGATGAAAATAGGATCATGATGAGATCGCGTATGGATAAGACAGTGAGTGTTGTTGAACAAGTTTTGGATAGAATGTTATGCTTTGTCGATGGTACTTTTAGTTTCAATTTGAAATGGAAGAAATTTAAAGCTTTAGCAAGTGCTTCAGCAAAATCTGCAATGAATTGTTTAAAACTTGTTTAACTTTAGCTGAATTGAAAGTTAAACTTCACAAACTTCAGTCTAAACTTCAACTATTTTTCGAACACCAACTGTACGGAGAAATAAATTTATTGTTTGTGGGCAAACAAGAAAATCAATTTATTATTTAAAAACATGTCACTGGCGATATAATTTAATCTCTTTTAAATAAACATTCGGAAAGAACTCGAGCTCGGGCGAGTGGATCAATGACTTCTGGTTCTGGAAAAGTTCTTCGGCTGTCGACAAAAATCGTCACTGCCAAACGCGCCCTTATTTAATGCCAGAAATGTGATCTCTATTCTCATGAATGCCAGTTTCGTTTCAATCAAACATTGATATTAAATTCCAGAGGCTGACTTCAGACTTGCTTGCCTCAACAGAAAAGCTGAAAACAGCAGAAGAAAAACTTTCATGTTCGAGATAGCGACGAGTGAAACGGAATATTAAGAAGAAGTTATGTGAATTTAATATATGGCCTGGGTTATCGCATTTTTAGAGAGATTCGAAGTCGGTCGGCGAACGCAAAGAGAAGGCAACGGAGGCATTCTTTAACACAAAATAAACCAGATGCCCTTTTGAACACAGCGAGATACTAGGCACGATATTTCATTTTCATAAATTTTCTTTCATAATTTTCTCATTTTACAGTTCAAAGGAAACTTCTTTACAAAATTGAATGCACAACGTGAAATTTTAAGTAATTCTCGGCGTGTCTCCTGTCGCCGTTACCAGTAGATGTTGTTGTAAGCGTAGGATGGCGGCTGCATGGAAGACTGCAGAGTTGCGATGTTCACGTTGTTTGGCGCCGATGAAAAGTTTGCTTTCATTGAACCTTTCGACAGTTCCTTCGGTTTCGACGCTGATGACGACGCGGATCCTTGAATGCCGCACTCGATTTGCAAGCGTTTTGACTTGTATCGACGGTTCTGGGATAGAAAATTGGATCGATTAGAAACTCGTAAATAGTTTCAAACAGTTTACGACTAAATCAGTTTATGACTCACTTGAAACCAGATTTTTATTTGTGTGGGCGTGAGATTTAAGTTGTTGGCCAATGTTTCCCGTTCAGGTGCTGACAAATACTTTTGCAGCTTGAAGCGACGTTCCAGCTCGACGACCTGCGATTGTGAAAACAGAATCCGCGGTTTTCTTTTTGATTTCGGCTTGTGGGACTTTCCGCATGATGATGAAGACGTGACGACGTGATGCGAGTCTTCTGGCGAAGGAAATTTTCAGTTGAATTTATGTTTAAGCTTCTATCATGCAAGCACAAGATTCTTGATTTGAAAAACTTACTTGACAAGTTCTTCTCAAATTCCTTGGGATCCTTTGTCTGACACATTTGATTCAACTCTTGGACGTGGTCAGAAGTGTTTGTGATGATTGACTGAAGCTTTTCCATAGAAATTGAGTCAGAATTCGAGACTTGTGATGATTCAGTTTTACTGATCGACACGAATTTGCTGTTTTCGGATACATTTGAAACGCTGCTTTGGCGATATGACGAACTGAAGATAGGCGACGTCGTTGGAGTAAAGTGATTGTAACTGGGCAGTGAATTGTAGTCGTGGTAAGTCGATGGATTTGCTGATGAATACGTGCAGTTGTCGAAGCTCGCGGGTGGATTTTGATAAAGCAAGTAATTGTTGTTGAACGAGTAATCGTAAAATCCCATTTGATCATTTGATGATCCACGATAACTGCAAGATTTTCGTTAATTAACTTTCACTTCACTGGCTAACAACAAACTTTTACCTTTTATATTGAGAATTGTTTCCAAACTGGCCGTATTGCGCAGCTAAATTTAATTGATCGGTGTTCATTGCTTGATAATTTGCACCGTTGTTCTGATCGACAATGTTCAAAATATCGCGCACCGAGAACGGCGTAGTGTTCAACACGTCAACTTCACTCGAATTGTTACCAATCAACATGTTATTGTCCATGTCATAATATCCTGGCTGCGATGAACTGTTGATCATCATTTTATTTATCAATCAAGCAACCACAATTTATCATCACCGGGTCCTTAAACAATTAATTAAAGCACTTCAATTTTAAGACACTGGAAGAGTTCCACTAATTGGCAACTAATTGTTACAACGGGAAACTTTGAACTGAACCAACTTGAGATCTACAAATTCGTTTTCTTATTTCTTTCTTGGCCTTGTTTTCTTCTTCTTCTTGTGTTTTGGAGGCGGGAGATGTGCGATACTCACTCATTATACGAGCCGAAAAGAAAATTTCCATTGAGACGCCTGTTAGTGGCTAGTTTCTCGCATGTTCAGCGTCATGTTACACAATTTGAAATGTTTACGAGCAGCAGCAAACCTTTGTCGAGACTGAGATTTTACGATGTCAATTTATGTAAAATATTTATCATGCGACATGTGACTCTAAGGAGACGAACGTCTTCTCGCCGCGTTCTTCATTTTCTTGTTCTCTGTTTATGAATAATTAATCGAGCGCATCCCCACCAATCGCGCCGCTCGACCCAATCGTGGCGCAGGCGTTCGGAAACCTTCAAATCGGAGGGGAAATCGAGAAAAGTTTTCCATGAAAACCTGAAAAATTCTGAACAAAAGAAATTTGTAGAGTTTTAGACATCACCACGTGTTCGCAAAAAGAACATTTTTGGAATGTTTTGATCACTTTGTTGCATGAGTAATAATTCAATGTTTCGGAATCTCTTTTCTGTCGCCGCTTCTAGTCTTTTTCTTTCATAGTGCAAAGGGCAAAGGCATTTCAAGTGCATAGGATGTTTCTTTGCGGCTAAAACTTGACTCGTTTTTCCTTTTTGCATCTTAGTGAACCCAAAAATGTAATACCACGTGTTGAGTTTGAGTGGCGCCGAAATTTTTATGTGAAACTGGTGCAGTTTTACATTTTTATTTGAAAATGTGATGCAGCGGACAACACGACCGTTTTTGAAAAATTTGAATTTTTTAGATGGAAAAAAGACTGCTAAAGACTGCTAAGCCATACAAAACCGTTAAAATTTCCAAATAAGGTCGTATGAACAAAGTTACATTGATATTTTAATACAAACAATTTGCTAAAAGAAATTTGTCTCATGATTCACTCAGGTAGCCTTAAATGACCGTAAGGTCATGGGCTTTAAATATAATCAATCAATCAATTGATCATTTGCAAAGAGTTGCAAATTTTGTTGGATTTTTAAATTGATTGTCTTGGAAAGTTGGTTCCACAGCATTCCGGGTACGGTTTAGAGTCGTCTCTGCCAACCCATTCAACTAGACCTGTCACTGTTATGAAAAACACTCTTAACTACATGGCTTTTCTTTAAATTTTTTCAACTTTTTACTGTCAAACGAACATGGAGTGTTCCGAATTTTGAAATCGGGAGTGCAGCACTTGCTACATTTT
This sequence comes from Belgica antarctica, assembly GCA_000775305.1. Lineage (NCBI taxonomy): Eukaryota > Metazoa > Arthropoda > Insecta > Diptera > Chironomidae > Belgica > Belgica antarctica. The sequence continues at coordinate 476 of JPYR01000505.1, read as the reverse complement.
CCGACGTAACTGAATCGCTTACCTGGAAGAATTTTCACGTCTTCGTAGGCACAGTAAGAAGTGGTAACCCCATTGACGACTACATCGACATTAGTGTTTCTGAGAACTGAATGAGAAACTGCCTGGCATAAATCAACGTAGACAGTCAAGAGGGCACAAATTACAACAAATTTCATTCCGACAATATTTCAAATCGCTAGTTTCAAATGAACTAAGGCAAGACACTTGTAAAGTAGACTTTTACAGGAGTGGAAGCTGATGAATGAGGTGTCTTTTTGGGATGAAAGATGCATTTATTACATTGAAAGATACTTTTATGGCGCGTAAAAGATGCCAAAGATGGAATTACACAAGAGATAATTCTTAGGAAAACTTGTTTATATTTTTGAGGCTGCGTCAAAGAGTGAAGTCTCACACTCACAGAGAGGACTGAACGCACTCTTAATAAGTGAACGCAAACTTTTGCTTTTAATTAA
>JPYR01000504.1:34124-45208 GCA_000775305.1 Belgica antarctica | reverse complement strand
CTCGAATCCTAAACAGTCGTTCAAGTCGGAAGAAAACATTTTAAATTAAATTTCTTTATTGTTTCGTCAAAGCGTGAATATTGAAATGATCGACGTATTGGGTTTGCTAAAAGTTCCTTTTAATAGAAAATTCTAAACAAGTTCTAAGCAAGTGACGAATCTGTGAATTCAAATTTAGGTTTTGGACTTTTCCTGGATTGCAAATGAATGAAGATGATCGAAAAGATTTAAGTTTGATGATCTAAGATGATTTTAAGTGAAATTGTTGGTTCTCTCCACCCTTGAATTAGGAAAACTCGGAAAATTGTGTTGGAAAATCATGAAAGAATGGTTAAAACCAAACAAAGATTGTAACTTGTCAAGCTGCAACACTGCCGGGACTTCGCAAGATTTTATGACAGACAGGTCTCACTGTATTCAATACTTGACTAAAGATTTTATCAAACTTTCCCATCGAAACAGGAAAACTTCACTGCCTACCCGCCTCTCTAGTTAATTAATCCAACAAATGTTACCAACACATCGACATCCAACACGTTCCCATGCCCAACTAATTCGTTCCCCGGTATAAAAACAAAAAAAAATCATCAACTGTCGTAGGAATAACAACACTTGTACAACTTATAATTTGATTTAGACAAGATACAAAGCAAGACAACAATAATTTTTAAATTAAATTTTAATGCCCGGGCGAGAGAAAATAACAGAAATAAAACACATCAAACAAAACAAATGGACAATGTGCAATGTTGCATAAAAACTGCCTCATCATGTTCTGAATCGCTGACTTACCTTCCAATTCTAGCACTCGCTCTTTCACCGAGTAAAACCCGGGCACGGGAAGAAGACGAAAATATTTATTTTGTCAGAGGGTTGGACGGTTTATTGAAGAGTGAATGTGGACAGCAAGCAATAAACATGAACAGGTTCATGACGGCGTCAAGTGGAGAATCACTTGGCACAAATTGCCAATTTTGACTTTTTTCTACAAAAAGATTCGAAGTTAGGGATCCAACCAAGAAAGTTGAGAATTGCATTGTCAATCATGGAATTTCATGGAACAAAAAAATCAGTTTTGCGAGTTTTCACAGTTAAAATTATAAAAAACTGCAAAAAACCAAGGTTTGAATTTAAAATTTAAAGGTCCAACCAAGATTAAATCATCAAGAAACCAAGGTTCAAGTTACAAAAACAAGGTTTAAACATAAAAACTAAGGCTCATGTCTTGCCATAACCTCAAATTTTAATTTTCATCATTCCCACACTGACCCCGACAACATCAGGCAACAAATAAAACACGTCCACGTTTTGTATGATTTCTCCTACACCGCAGTCGTTTCGCCTTTCCGGGTTCAATTTTCCATTTTATTGATCAAATAAAATACAACGATAATGTCGAGGATTGTCTTCAATTTCATGCTTTTGTGCTCGAAACGTGATAAAATGCAATTTGGAAGATTTTCTTCCTTTCCTACCTAACCGACAACGATGATTCATCTGTTTTCTTCGAAGGATTTGCGTGTGCTCGTGCATAAATTTTTGCAAGAAAGTCAAATCCTTACCTTTCTCACTGGTGTTTGCTTTGGAAATGTCATGGTTGACTGGCAGAATCAATCTGTCTGTGGGTGGCATGGCACGACATGCCTGGATTGGAACTTGAAACAGCCTGCCAATGCCTTCAATCATAACTTTTATCAAAGGTTTCGCTTCGGCTTCCATCGAACCACACTGAAAAATCTCATTTTAATCGGCATTTTTAAAACAAATAATTCAAAAGGCGTAATTACGGCTGTGGTGATCGTTATGGGCATTGGTTTTCATCATTCTCCGTCTGTAAATTAGCCATCAAAGGAACGAAAACACCCAAAACATCATCAGTCATGAAAATCATGTGTAATTAATTAATGACCCAAAAGTACCGAACCATCAACTCGGCTCGAAAGGAGAAGAAAAATCAAAGAAACAAACTTCCGACCCATAATCATTTATTAGATGAAACGATCATAAGCCAAAGCAAACAGGTAGAATTGCCGTGTTGATTTTTTATCACTTTAAGCACACACGGTACGAACACAAAAGAATCTTAGGCCGAAAGAATAGAGAAATAATGACTGCGTCAGAACGTAACTCATGACTGGCCATGATTGTGAATGTTTTGCCGTCGAAAGCGGAGAAATCCATGAAACGCGGTGCAGCCAAGCCAGCTTAAACCTTACGTGACACGAAGCACACAATTCGCCCCCTCGAAATGAAATTTCCATGCACCTGAGACTACTCACTTCTCAACACCCCAGTACATTATGTCAGGGAGAGATAAAAACAGCGACAGAAAATAGAACAAAACCACAAAACTACTACCAGCAAGTAAGTTCACTTTTTGTCCTAATTATAAACTAATTACAATCTTTTTTTTATTTCTGTAAACATTGAGAAGGAGAAATTTCACTCTTGTTATTTTAAACCACGAAAAAGCGTCGAAATAAATTCTCAAATCCCATATGATCGGTGCTGATCTGTTTACACTATCAACACTCCCCGTACTTAAGGCGGTAACAAGCCGAGCCGGAGCTGTTCAGTGATTCTTGGTTTTCGTTTTCTTTATGGAGTCGGGAAATTGAAAATATAAACTTCTTCGAGCCCGGCAGTTCTTTTTTTTATTCTTCTTCTTTCCTTAGTTTTTGGTGAATCGAACGGAAAAATATTTTTATCGATTTTCGGAAAATTAGTTCATGGAGAATTTTATGAAGAAAAAAGAGTTTATTTTATAAAATTCATTGTTGCGATAGGAAGTCGGGGGTGAAAGAAAAATTGCATAATGTTTAAAGTAAGAAATGAGGTTGATCAATCGATTTATTGTGGAACAAAGACGAACATTCGAGTTTTAAACAAAAATACAGACTTTGAACATGCACAGGCCTTAAAGATGGCTTGAAGATGGACTTGCTGAAATACGTTTTCAGTTTAGTTTTCATTGAGAAAGCTTGGTCAATGAACAAGTAGACAGAAAAACTTTGAATCGTGATATTGGTTTTGTTGAAAATGGAATTTGAGTTCAAAGTTTGGACATGTTTTGTTTAAAAGCCAAGAATAAACTGTCACAAAATCATAGTTCCGCGCCAAACTAGCACAGAGTTTCTTCTTTATTTGAACCGGTAGATGTGTTTCAAGTATTCACAGTTCAAGGTAACAATAAAATTTATATTTTCATCGTTTTGAATCACACCGAACACTGTTTTTCAGTTCTCAAAAGCTGTTGGTGCATGAAAAATCAACTTTTCTTCAAATCCATTGTTTTAAATCCTAAGAAACTTGCATTGCACAAATGTTTAGACAACAAACGATCATGGTTTTAAATCCCAAGAAAACAAAATTCATCGGTTCAAGTCCCAAGAAATCATTTGAAATGCAAAGTTTATTAGATTTTTCTCCTGTAAATTTTCCAGACTGATCGCTGCTAACCCAGCAACAGACAACAATCTGCTTCATTGTACAAGGCAATTAACGTGAAAAGTTCCATCCAGAAGTTTCAGTTCCTTGAATAATTCCGAACCAACCGTGATGGCGCCTCGAGTTCACGGTTTTCATCGAGGCAATTTCACGGCAGATAAATTAGCATAATATGTTTGATTAACTCCATATCCAATAAACATCCAACGCTGGTTCCGAGAAGCGCATGAAGCAACTGCGAGCGTGAATTTTTCCATTCCCTTCTTCATCCATTCCGGCTGGTTGGCCGGTTCAATCAGACTGCGTCGATTAGATGAAGTTCAAATTATTCACTCGCCAGCGCCCGGCTGAAATCTTGGGAGAAAAAAAAATCAATCATTAAACTCTTCTTCCCAGCAACGTCTTCTGCCTCTCGATTATGTTCGATTAAGGAAGCTTATTTTAATTCATGCAAGTTTTTCACCCTGCGGTGAGTTATGAAATTTCGTTGAGATATTTATAGACGAACGAAGCTTAGCTTTCTTGACTTCAACTGTGAGAAACATGAGAAGCAGAGCGCGGATAAAATGTTTTTGGCTCCATTAACCTTTAATTTGGGGTACTTTGAGGTTTTCAGTCTTTTGGAAGTGGCAATTAGCCCTAGCTCGTAATTTCTCGTGAACCGTTTGCAAGAGACCTTGACCAGCGCCGAAAGCGTCATGCAAGGCTTTGACTTGGGGCAAGCAAAATAATCACGTTCCAAATTGAATAAAATTCCTTCGCCATATTTCATCAGACAGGCAAAGTGCCTCCGACAATAATTATTTTTCGCAGAAAGTTTGGCTTTCTCTTGTTTTGTACTTTGCAACCCGTAAATCAGCATTTTTGGCGGTTTATAGCCGGCTTTTGATGTGAACAATCGCATTCTGCTGGAAGTGAAAAATTATTCAAATCGTCAGCGCCAAACATTATGAAAATCGTGAAAATCGTTAAGAAAATCGTTAAATAAAGCAGAAAAGTCGTTGAGCCCACAAAAATTAGTCTCAAGTACAGTTGATCTACATGCGCCCTTTATCAATAAAAATGACCGGCCTTTTTGGCTTCACGCTCGTGAAAATATTTCCTTTCTCGTTTTTATACAATAAAGAGAAAAAACTACTCGCAGACTTGTTTACATCACAAATAATGCGTTTTTTGGGCTGTTGAGTGCTGTCCATTTGTTTGCTTTCTAATTGCTTCCTTTGCCTGCTTTCTACACATTCATTCACAAGGGATGATTGAGAATGACGTCGATGAAGGTAATTACTCGTGTTCAAAGGAAGCTTGAAGTCAAGAAGCGGAAGTTTATCGAAGTTGTGAGTTTTTGGTGTATTTAGGTTGTTAAGATTGAGATTTAGGAGATTTGTTTGTAACGAATGCAGCGTATACTTGCAGTTTTATATCAAAACGGAAAAAAGGTTTGATTCTACTTTCTTCCCCCGAAATCAGTTGACACGGCAGCTTCCTGCAACTCCGTTTAAAAACACGGCGACCGTTAAAAAAGGGGACAAAACGCTACGTCCCCTCGATAAGTAGCCCAAATTCCCTTCGCGCGTACACTGCACGTACTCTTTACGTATACTTTCAGCTTAATTTTAACGGTTTCATTCTTTTGAACGGCTTGCGATCGACCTGACATCTTGTCAACTGATTTCGGGGGAAGAAAGTAATGGCCAAAAGTTGAAAATTTTTAAAAAAAATTATTGGGCTGCAACACTGACAATATTGCTTGACTTGTCTGAAGGTGCGTTTTAACAATTTTAGCTTCTCTAGACACAATATGTTCACAACTTTACAGCGTTTAAATTTTGGTTACTAGGATATGAACCAAACTAACCCAGTTCATTGGTTTTATCTAGTTTTGGTACAAGTATTTGTACAAAAGTGCATTAAAATTATATGAATTTAATCAAATTAGCTATAAAAACCTGCCAAGCAACAGTCGCTAAGCTATCTGTGCCTTATTTACACTCAATTATCAGATACTTTGATCTGTTTTCCAACTAGTTTGATACGTCCAATCAATCTCCCATCAACTTCAATGCAAGCTATTGACGTCAAAAACAGAAAACTCCCATAATTATGAAATAATTCAAACAGAAACTTTACTGACCAACTGAAATGAATTCGTCATTTCTCATTCACCCTTCCGAGTTAATGAAAAAGTTCAAGAGATTTACATAATTCTTCCATAAATATTCCACTTATTAAATTGAATTATTAGGTGCTTGGCTGTTAACAAAAGAAGAAAAGCTTAATGAAAGTGCAAAAGGCGAATTAATTTGTTGGAATTATTTTAGGCAAATGAAAAGTCTATTCGCTGCTATAAGTTCCATTCACCTCTCACTGGCCTAGCATTCTAAATCGTCCGAGCATGAAATTTTAAAAAGGATTAAAACGCCGCCCAAAAACTATCAAAATTTCATTCAAACGTGAGAAAAGTTGGCTTGCTGTCGAGATTGTACATGTGTTCACTCGAGTTTACGACACTCGCCCCTTAAATATTGCACAAGCGATTTAGCACAGCATCGTTTTTTAATGGGACATGGAAACGCACTTCAACGTCGATTAGATTGTCATCGATATCTCGATTCATCCCCTTCGATTTCCTTCTCGTTACATCGATTGATTCCGTTTTTTGTTGCCTTTTGTTTAACCACCGAGACAGAAGGATCATAAACGAAGAGTAAACAGCGATCGTGTGTTGGAACAGGTTTGAAGAAGTGTAACAAAGGCAAGTATCAGCACGACCACCGGAGCTCGAAGTGTAACAAACAAAAAACCGAGCGATGTAAAAAGGCGTTCATGGAAAAAAAACGTGAAAGAAGATTTATCGAGTAAAAAACTGATTAAGTTGTCGACGCCGAAACATGATCCTTGGCTTGGTGGCACATGCGCACGCACAAGTGGCTGTTTTGTGGTGATTTATCGCATTATCAACTCAATTTGTTCTTTCACTCCGCCGATCTCAAGAATGTTCTTTGTTCGATAATCTCGCGCACATCCAAGCACGTCGTTTGCATCGTTATCGCCCATAAGTTGTTAAATATTGGTCTTCACGATACGGCACAGACTTCTTTCTTAGGAACCGAGGGGGGATGTTGACTCAGGAACCGCCGGCTGCAAACTTCTCGAAGATCAGACGAATGTTACGAGTCGGTAACTTGATCCCCGAGCCAGTCTTTAAAATGTAAATGGACTGTCCAAGATGTCTAATGTTGCTTGTGTGTCAACTTACAACTTATCAAGCGAATGTTCGTGTGCCCAACAACGTCTCAAGTTACATCACAACTGTCATCCTAGGCTTCCGATGAGTTTCTTGCCTCGAATAAAATGTGTTAAGTTTCGTCCTCGTTCGCTTTTTCGTTTCGTCGATACACTTTCCAGATGTTGCCTAATTTATTTCGTACAGTCAGACGAGACTCGGATTAAGAACAAATTTTTATGGATTTTCGAAGGTCTGCCGGGCCAGTCTTGTGCCGATAAAACATCGAGCCTTTGATTTGTTATGACATCTGCGCGTCCGAAGCACCGGGAATCATTTGTTTTAACGCCTTGCCGCACAACAGTCGTAAAATTCTGACAGACGTGTCTGATCCTTTTTGTTCTTGCGCTTCGGACGATATGCTTCTTTAAGGTTTGGCTTTAATGGGATTTGTGTGGACATTTTTATTTCTTTCCTGTCTGCACATAATAACTCAAAAACGAGGTTTTGACCATTAACGAAGCACCATCGACAACATAAAAGATGATCATCGAGAGCGCTGTCTGAAACCCCATCGCATCGGAAATCTGATACAAAGTTCATTGAGAGATCTTTAGACTAATTAAAGCAACCTCCGATGCTTCGTCGTGTGTTCCAAGCGCTTTTTTGTAAACAAATTTCATTTTTGTTCATCGCGAGTGCTTCTGGATGCTATTACCGCTTCTCCAAATCAAGAAAACTTTCACGATTGTGGGATGATGATGAAGTTATGTCACATTAAAGAGTTTTTATAACCTAAAAAGTGTGTTCATAACCTCCAAAAAGTGTTCATAACCTCCAAAGGGGCATTCAACATCAAATTTCCTCGGGTAAACCAAAAAGAAACCTCAACATTCCTTCAAACAATCATCACTCATGACATCACCAGCAACCGCCTCCACATTGCTTTGTTTACGTTGTTGGTTCCCACTCCTCCTCGGATATATAACACATTCTGGTTACATTTTTATGAACTCGCAGGAAGAAAAACACAAACTGAGAATCATCTGAGAAATATTTTTATTGGAGTTTTTACTTTTTCTTCTGCTCGGAAAATCTTTTACACAACTGTTTACAACTTTGCACTAAACATGATTACAGAGATTCTCTTTTCCGCCTCTTCTGTTGCGCCCGGCCGAGACGGGTGAAATGAACATTTTATCTGACAATGCACCGGGGAACCACGAAATAAAGCAAAACGTTCTCTTAATGTTCTGTTTGTTTATACACACACTCCATGCACATAGCCAGCGAAAGACGTAAAAATTAACTTCATTCATTCACACTTGTTGTATTTTAAAACAAATCGCCAACTTATTATCGCAAACAAAGCATAAAACAAACCTCGGAACGGTTTGTTTAAAAAACACGGAAAAAATAAAATAAAAACTTCATTCATTAAGAGAAAGAACGGGAAAAAAACTCACGTAAGGAGTGAAATTTTTACGCATTTCGAGTGATTCAGTGCCTTATTGTTGAGCTGGAGTTTAAAAATAGAGTTGATCGAACGGCGCCTGGAGAATTCTCATTTGCATTTAAAAGTTTTCCGTATCGAAAGTTATCTTCTCAAGGATCCCTGGTTAATCTGTCGGGCATTTAATTTCTTTGTTGGGTTGGAATTAAGTTGCGACACATCAAAGACAAGATTTTTTATGGTTTTGAAGAAGAAGTTTCAGGTTGGGTCTGGGATTATTGCGGCGATTAAAATTTTAGTTATTGTAAATGGGGCATTTGAAGGCAGGCGCCTAACAAGTGATTGTGTATAGCACAAAAGCTAACTGGTTCATCCAACGACTGTTCTACTAAAGATTGTTACCGAAAAACATCCAATGTACTTTGACTGCTGGATTTCAAAGGGCACTGGAAGTTCTATGTAGGGTGATTTACTGATAATGAACAGCCAACTTTTTTGGCGACTTAGCGACTTAATTTATTCATTGGAAGAAGCACAAGCTTCTGAAGCTTTATCAGTTTTTCACAATCTTAAAGTTCTTACGATTGAATTTATTTTGCTTCGACGAATATCTTGACTAAAGTAGTCGTTGGATCGTCATAACATCTTAAATCAACAGCTTTTTTCTAGTTCAACACTTCACAAACCTTTCAGCGTGACTGAATCTCCAATTAGCCCCAACACCGCAACAACATCAGCTCCAACCAGTTGTGTTTGCTTATCTTTCCGTTGCCCAAATTGGAGAATCTAAATGCACCCCCTTACAGAAAGCATAAAGATGAAGGAGAATTTATGATATTTCTAATTAACTCTCTCACGGCGGCCACCCAAGAAAAACAATCAAAGAACAATCAAACGATGCGCTGATTCTATGGCTCAATTGTCTAATTTTTATTTCTACTTTTTGTGGCTTTTAATTTTGTTTTCTTAAACTATTCTCATTGTAGTTTAACAAATTAGAGATGCCGATCAAAAAGCAGCGTCTTAAAGGTTGTTTTTGAGGAATTTATGATTTTTGAAAATTCTAAACGCGGTATCGGGGCAAAGAAGAGTTTATTGTTTGTTGTTGTTGCTCGTCTGTGTAGTTTTGGGAAATCCGAGAAAATTGGCCTTTGATTTTCGAAACTTTATGGCTGTTTTGTGTAGAAGTTTTTTAAGTAGGAAGAACTTTTAATTGAGCGGACTCTGGTCTACAGTTTTATGTTGTTTATCAGCAGAATTGAAACTACAAAGCGCACGCTCAAAATTTCACCGGAATTTGCAACTTTTACCAGAGAAATTCGAATGGATTCTCAGAAAACCAGCGATTGATGCGGGTAATGTAAACACGCGACAATAAAATTCACACATTAGGCAGTCATTTGCATACTTAAAATGTTTCTCACGCAACTTACAGGTCGTTCAAGTGTGGTCTCAATAGGAATTACACAAGTTTTGGGCTGAAAAGTGGAAGAAAACATTTTTATGACCTCCAGCGATACCATTTCTCACGCGACTTCCTTGAAATTCGTGTTCCACAGAAGCCAGATTCCTGCAATAAATGCTTTTAATACTTTATGACGCTGGCCGGTCAATTACTGACCCCTTCAATGGCCTAATGGATCCCTTAATAAACATATTTTCAATTACAGTGAAATTTAAGTAGCTTCGAATCTGGAAATTTAACGTGAGAAGTGGCCAAAGCAGTTTTTTCCAACGCCGCTGCGGGAAAAGTGCTGAAAATTGATCCATTTATTAATGCGTCGACCGTTGAATGCCTAATAACAAGCATTGTGCTCAACACCATTAGACTCAAAGTGGTTTCGGAACGCGCCTAATTTATTAGATGCTGGCGTCAGGGTATCAATTTTAACCCAATTTTCGAATGTGTTAAGAGAAAAGTTGTTGAGAAACTCGTTAAATCATAACTTAGACTGCATCCTCGCATAATTAACCTCCATAGCCATTAATGCATCCTGACATATCAGTCTTCGGTCCCTTCGTCTCGTTCGCCCTTCGCTCTCACGGGTCCCACTCGAAGACGCACAATTAATTAACAAAATAAACAGTTCATTAACATAATGAGTGAAGATGTTTTACTCGAAGGCTAAAAATATCGATGCTGTCGACAAATTTCTCGGCATTTTTCTGGAACGACACATTTCCAAAAGTAATCTTCTCGAGTTATCATCATCCGAGAGAAATTAAATGCCTTCGCATTTTGCCTCAACAGCCTGTTAGAGGCGAATGGAGCGGCAGAAGGGAACACAAGGTGCAAAAAAAGACGAAAAACGTTCTCGAGACGGCACACACCAACCACTTATGGCTTCTATTCCACTCGTTCTGTTTTAATAAACTACAACACATGGACATCGCGCAGAAGATGGAAAGAAGAATTTAAATTTCTCAGTTTGATCTTCATGAATTTTCAAAGTTTTTAGTGGAGTTTTCGACGCAGAGAAGGCAATTTTCGAGTGTAACTTCAGAGACAGCTCATGAAAGAACTAATTTCCAAACAGACAGGCCCGTGGAATTCGCAAAGAACGGTGCAGCGCTCGTTTGTCGACGCAACGTGTGCCTTTAAATGCGCACGAGGAAAACTTTTTTTCTTGTAAATCCCAAAATGCACAAAATTTTACATTTTCCTCTCTCGGACGCTTGCTTTTTGCCAGCAAATGTTTTAATTTTTCCAAGAATCAAATTGCTTTGATCGAAACATGTTGGTATCGAAAAGGAATTTTCGGCTGCAGTGAACAACAACAGCAGAATTTCAAAATCAACAATTAAGAATTGAAAAATGGCGCACACGGCGGACTTACGGACTTGTAAATCAAGTTTTCAAGTTGGTGGACCGGCAATTATGCTGTTTTTTTTTGTTGGTGAGAGATGTGGAAGGTGCAGTTTGGTTGAGTGATCCTTAAAGACGGGAATTCCAAAGGATTT
>JPYR01000504.1:10139-22274 GCA_000775305.1 Belgica antarctica | reverse complement strand
TTTACAGTTTTTTCCCCGCCATCAGGAAGTTCAATCAACGACGAAAATATTTTGGTCGTAGATCAAAACAATCAGATTTTCCCATCGTCAACTTTTTAGTTCTTTCTTTTCTCTTTTCACTCCCCGGTTAGCAATGTCATACTCTGACGGGAATGGGACGGAGAAAAAGACTTCTAAGAACTCTTCAACTCTAATGATATTTCATTATTTCCCATTTTTTATACCGCAACAGTGAGAACTTTTCATTGTGCGTATTAATAGAATTGAATTCTTCTTTTTTTGTCAGAGAATTTGAAAAACTCATATTGGAACCGTAAACCATGGCCAATTTTTTTTGTTTTAATCAGTGAAACACAAAATTTTCTTTTGGAACCATTTGCTGGTGATGTCACTAAGGAATATTGATTTTTTTTTGTTGATAGGATGATCTTTGAACTAGTTCGTCTGACTCTAAAACAAGACCAAGCTGCTGTCCAAAAATGGCAACAAGCGGTGTCCAAGAAGTCTTCATTTAAAATCTATGCAGTCTGCTTCTTTTGAACATTAAAAATCTTATAAAGATAATCACAATAAAGACTTAAGCAAGTGAACTTTCGGTCACTTAGTGAACACTCATCAAAAATTTGACAAAACTCACGCGCAAACCCTTGAAACACAACAAAATTGAAGAATCGAGAAACAGAATTCACTCTTATTTGATTTGGTTTAATGAGTCGCACATGAAATTTTAGAAAGAACTACGACCACGATGACGACAGCATGAAATTTAATTTAAATTTGTGTATTGTTTTGTCACGGCGTGAATTCCGTCTTTCAATTAATGACTTTTTCATCAGTTATTAAAAAGAAGAAGTGAAACGAAGGGAAAAAACCATTCGATGGGAATTCCGATAATGAAAAGCCGAGAGAAAGAAGAAAGAAATTCTTAAGAAACGGAATTTTCTTAGGGTAGGCCTGATGGAAGGCTTTCATCAGAGTTCAGACTTGAATTGTTTAATGAAGACATTAAAATTTAGCTTCCATTGAAATCACCAAATTCGTCTCTCAGCACAAAATATGTCAGGACAATTCCCAAAACAAGAGTTCAGTGATCATCGATGCAAAAGCGAAAGCTTAAATACCGAAATATTTGAAACTTCTTCGAAAAGAAGTGTCACAAGGATACCTTTCACGTTTGTTTGCAATCGTTTTGCCACAGAGATCAATAGATTTATTTTAGGGGATTAAGGATTAAGCTTTTGTTGTCAATAAAAATCTGTTTAAACAGGAACAATCGCCTTAAATAATTGTCTCAATCGTTTTTCACTCTCGTCTCTTCTTCTTCCGTATAGCTAGCCGACAGAAATTAAATTAAGAGATTATGCGGATCTTTTCTTCTTTAATCATCCAATTATTTGTCAATGTTTGTTTAAATCTTTGTCAAAGAGAATAAGTCTCAAAAGAAACTTTCGGAGAAGATCGATTTTCGGTTGAACATGTTGACCACATTTTGTTGCAGCGGCTGAATGATAGCTCAAGATTTGTTCAAGGGGCTTCAAACGATGGTGGACGGGATCATTGGTTAGTTATGTTTTAGATTCAACTTTTAGCAGTTAAGATTTTGAAAAACTTTGTCTTAAGTCGTTGTCATCCACACTTCCGTAAATATGAAAATTTCATTTGTTGTTGAAACAACTTAAACAAAGTATAAAAATGTATTGGCAACCGACAAGTTTTTATATTGAATCACCTTGGGTGTGCAATTTTCAATACTTCCAGACCTCTTGCACACGTCTGATCAGCGAATAATTTAGCCCAAAATGTACATACAGCAATCCATCATCTGCAACAGCCACTTTTCGAAGTGAACAAACTTATAACTTCAACAATGCATGCAGACTGTAACTGCCACACATGACCTACCCAAAGAATGACATTCACTTTAGAAGCTCGAAGCTTAAATGGCATTAATTCGATTTAACTAAACAATCGCTTAAATATTTGAATAAAAATTCAATTTTCTCTTTCGATTCCATTGTGCGTATCAAAGTCATTTCATGGCTCTGACTCGAGAGAAAAATTAATCTGTTGATTGCATAAAAAGAAACCTCACAGATGATTTTCTAGATAAAATTATTTTACCTCCCAAACTGAAGATTCCCGAAAAGAACAGAACGGACCGAGAGAGAGAAAATCATGTGTAATTAATTAATAACACAAAAGTACCGACGATTGACTCCGAGATGAAGGAATCAAAAAACAAACTTCCGACGATAATCATTTGTTAGATGAACGACCATGAGACGTAGGTAAGAAAACAAGAGAATTGGGTATATGGTGTTGCTATTTATCGCTTAAAAAATACAAATATTAGACGTGCCTCGCAGGCAAAACAAAGAAGTAAGATGAAGAAATTACAGTCGAGAAGAATGGACATCAACAGTTGAGAAAAGGTACAGTTCGTTGTGTGTCTTTGCGCCCCGAAACTGCAAGAAGAAGAAAAAAGAAGTCAAATTATCAACAATAAGAAGGAGGCGCAAGGCAGAGAAGAAGGCGAAATTGAATGTGGAAGAAGAAAATCACAGAGTCAAATATTACTTATCATCAAATCACCATCTAATGCCCAATTTCATTTTGTGTAATCTTGTTAGTGTCTTCGTCGAGAGCGCCACTAGCCTTCGGCATCGTTTACGAAGCAAAAAATTAAAAAAATCAAATTTGTAAATTGCAAAATTCTTCACAAAGATAAAATCTCTAAGACGCTTGCAGAGAAATGAAAAGTCTTAAGGGTTGAAGTGATGATTTGGCGGTTTCGATCGTCAGGAATGCTGTCTATTTCCTTAATTTCTTCTTCATCAGCGATTTATTGATGCCAAATGCTAGCCAATGATATTGATCGGCGACGCTTTGATATTTAATTACGTTGCGATAGTCATCTCGTGTTGGAAATACCAGACTGAAGTTGGTGCTACTTATTGACGAGTGTCAAATTGGCAGGAAATTCTTTTACAATATTTAATGTTCATCATGTTTGTAAGGTCATAAACATTTATTGGTAAAATTTAATTGGCGTCTAAGTCATAAACAAATTAAAACTGTTACTATTCTGAAAATAACAAAAACTTAAAGTCACAAAAAATCTTGTCAGATTAAGCGGCATCTTCCATCAAACAAATTTTGCACTACTGGAAAAAACTACTTCTTAAATAAAAATTATTATTATTATGAAAATACCATACAATTTAAAGGTTTTCCATCCAAAGCTACTCTCTTCATGCAAACTTTTTAAAGCTTTCGACTAGAACACCATCTGTTGCATTGAACGATAATTTCAGTTTTCTGTTTTTGTAGCGTAAACACAAGAAAGGTTCGTCGTTTGTTCTTTGTTTGAGTCTTGGTTTAGAAGAAAGCTTTGAAACATCATTGGAAGATTATATTTTACTAATATAAAATTATTCGATTATTGTACACAAACATTAGTTTTGTTGATGCTTTTCATAATTTACAAAGAATACTTTTTTTTTAAAAAACCTTCAAGCTTTTTTTCATAGATCTGATTGCAAAACAAAGCATCTAGATTAAATTTTTTTTATTTACTTTTCACAGTGTACTCGCAGAGTGCCATTCATCAAGTCATTTTATGTTTTAGCTTGATTATTGTAGCTTGATACTTTTTTAAGATAAGTATTGATCCATTTAAGTGTTCATCAACTTGTAAGAACACAAGAACACACTCTTGGTTGTCTAAATTTCATTAAATTTCTGTAAATTTCTGTACAACAAAACATGATTTTCTCTGAAATTCACCCGCATGTTAACAATCATTCTAACAATCATCAAAAGCTTCATTTTGTGCTTGATAATGAACAACAATCTCTTAATTAAAGGCATTAAAAGTTCGAACTACAAACAATAGTAGCGACTAACAAACAAAAGGCCAAAACTTTGAATCCGGTCTTCAAGTCATTTATCGTCAAAATACTTGGGCTTGATTCAATTTTAAAAGTTTGAATTTCCAGCTTAAATGATCCACAAATGTTTTTATTCATCAATTATTATTAAAATGAGACAAAAAAAACTTCTGTGTAATTCAGCAAAATCAACTTGTCTGGCGACAAGACGATGCTATGCATTATAAAAACACTTTATTAATTTATTGAAGACGACAACCAGCAATCTAGAATATTCATTATCAAAAAATTTATGATTTCCTTAGACAAATTAAATTTGCATGATTTGTTGGAGTGTTTCCGATCGATAAGCGAGAGATTATAAGTTATCTTTTCCTGACAATTTCTATTCGCCGAAGCATCAACCTGATAATAAATCTCTCCATGCCCTCAACCAAGGTCGTTCTCATGTTTTCTCCGCGGCTTCTTCACTTTTACGATCGTCCGTCATTTTTCTCCTGACCGTTCCATTCAATCGAAAATGTTAAAGCTGCTGTCGTTCGCGATGAACTGGCGAGAATTTCTAATTGATATTTTATTGCTGTTTTATTGTCAATCATTAGAGAACATGCAAACACTTAAATGGGAGTGTTGTTGAGTTTCTATCTCAAGTTCTAATTGTGTGAAGTTGCCGGTTAGACACCTTGACGAGAATTCTCTTGCTTCAAGCATCATTAAACTGTGAAAGTCCTGTGCAATGATGGTTATAAGAAAAGTTTTTTCAAACTTACAACTTGTAAGCTTTCAAAAGCTTCATCAAATCGAAATTCATTTGCAAATAATCTTAAATCATAAATTGTTGTCCACAATGTTCAGCACAAGAAGCAATTTTCGGTGGTCGTCGAGTCGCGTGTGTAAGATAAACGACGCTAATAGCCGATGTTAATGACTTCCCCGCCAAAATTTAAAAAGAAACAAAGCAAAGAAATTTCTTGAAAGTAAACATGAAAAAGGTGTATGGCTTGAGACGACGAAGAAAGAAGCAAAAGAACTTTTGCAAATCATAATTCTTTCTCTGTCTTTGCGATTCTCTTCTTTGGCGATCCATTGATCAGCAGTTTTCTCGTGATTTTTCTTGGGTTCTCTCTCCGACGCAGATGATAACAAAAACAATTCCTGTAAGTTGTGAATGAGATGTAAGAGAAAACTCGAGAAAACAAGAACTCTCGATAGAAACAAACGAAAAAAAAGAGAAAAGCTTGGTAAAATCCAAGCAAAAAAGCCATTAAAAGAAATTAAGTAAGAAGAGTCACGGTACTGTTCTCATGTTTGATCGTTGCATGCTGCTGGAGAGAATCGAGAAATTTCAGATTGCCTGGGATGGATCTGGTTAGAATTTTGCGAGAAGCAAAAGAAGGGAACGGAGAAAGGTTCGCGATTCTATAAGAATCGTTGCAGGTTCCCAAAGCAAATTTATTTACTATTTCAATCTCGTGCCGTGAAGTTCAGTTTTAGGTTCTCGAAGCGCTTTATTATCGGTGCCTGCAGACGACAACTTTCAACTTTCTTCTAATTTATTAACTTCTTGGGCATTTATTCGCCTAACAAGACGAAGCGCTGCAAAAGTGAATTACCATTACGTGATCGTGTGCTTTAATTAATCGTTTTGAAGTGAAAGAAAAGCAGTAAAAACAATCAGCAACATGAAGTTAACATATTTATCGTAAGAAGTTCTGCATGCTGCGTTTATTGGCGGATATTTTATATCGGGTGGCGAAGCTATCACGAAGCTAATAGTTTGAGTGTCGCTAATCAAGACGTTCACGCAGTGTTGAAAAACGTCAGTTAGAGTTGCTATAAAAGCTGGATTTGTTTGAAAGACGCTATTCCTACAGTTTTAGACCTGAGATGGTTTTAATTGGTTTTCAAAAGGTTTTTTATAACATCAAACGTCTTTATACTTAACGACCCAAGCAAAGATTTTGCCCACCTAAGGCTGCAATCGTTAACTAATCTTGAAGATTCACGCAATGTGTGATTTTTAATGATTTGGCGGAACAAGCAGGTTTACGTGCCTTCGTTAGGTTTATAGTCTATTAACCCACGTTTAATTAGAAAACTTCTTAATTAAACTCGCTAGCTTAATTTTTTTTTGCGATTTCGCTCTCACAGGTACTAATCACTGCTTAGCTTGTTAGTTTGCCAAGAATGAATATCATTCTGCTAGATTTGCAGTGATTTTGCAGCTAAAGTTCTAACTGTTCCATAAAATTGCTTGAACGGGGAACAATCATACATTGTTGGATAATCTAAATCTTGCGTGTTCATCTCGGCAAAAATTGATAATCAAACATTTCGCATTCAGTGTTCCAGCATCGTGCTTAAATCTTAGCCAATAACGGGGATGTCAAAATAGCAAGATTGATTGTTTGGGTTAAGAATTTAGAAAGTTTTAGGTTCAAACTGATTTTCTGGGCATACACTTGGGTAAAGACACATTGTTTAGTGCAGATTACGTTCGTTGCGTAAAAAGTTTTCAGTTCATCAACACTTTCACATTTCATTTTATGGAAGTTCAATTTTCCGATAACTTTAAGAACAATTGTTTGCATCGGTTTAATCAATTTTCTTACGCTTATCAAGTCGCTTTTACTCAAGTACAAATTTTAATCAAAAAAACTTCATTAAGTTGTTCACCGTACACTCTTAATCACAATGACATTCCAGACTGATTAATTGTGACCGTCCCTTACCGTTTCTGCCTAAGAATCCAAAAATATCATTCAGCAACTGACTCTGCTTGCGTTTTATTTCTTTTTTTGATCTCGACAACATATTTCTGCATCGAGCGTGTCTGGAGGCTCTCGTTGCAGCTTCGCTAGTTGCAATTGGGACGATCGTTGTAGCATGTTTCATGACAATAATAGTTAGAAGATAAACGCGACTTTGACTCCAATGTCTAGGTCAGAGAGGAAAAAGTTTTTCGATGCACTAATAATTTGCAATTATCCTTTGTTCTCATTCCCCATCATCGTTTATTAGCATCCACCAGCTCAATTGTTCTTTTTCATATTTCTTGGGCTTGGAAATTTCTAACAACTGAGATTCTACGTCTCGTCTGCCTTTCCCGTCGACGACACCGCAGCATTATATCATCGAGTATCGGTTGCAACTATTAATGATGAAGATGAGCCAAAGTAAACGAGGCGTGTAAAAGAATGCGCTTAGGGACTGCAATCAACACTCTTGGTTGCAATCGTTTTGCATGATGTTCGTGCAGGGTCTTGTGGGGTGGGGTAAGAGATTGTCAAAGAATTTCAATACATTTTGAAGGCTAACGACTAAAAATCTAGGAAAAAGCGAAAAATATTTAAAAATCTTAAGAAATTCGAAGAACTCAAGACAACACTCTCTACACCCCCAACTATCGTAGGCTCTTCGTCATAACTCCAATAAAAATTGAAGCTTTCAAAAATATGCTGAGATTGCGCAAACGAAAAACGGGAAATCGCTAAACAGTGATCAATGAACCCATTTCCATTGACTTACCTATCTAGATTGTAATTTATTTATTACTAATAACGAAAATTCTCTGCTTCCATTTCTTCTATTCTATCTCCGACCGCATCTGCACCATCCGCGAATAAAAATCTACTTCGACGGCCACCGATTGCGTAAATATGATCGTGTACAACTGCGCAGACTGACTCTTCTAATCGTCGTGTGTGGAATTGATGAAATTTTTGCGCAATTCAAAGTAATTAAGATGGAAGAGCTGCGGTCAGTGACTCCCCATCGACCGGTGTACGGAAAGGGAAAATGGCTGAGAAACAGCAACTCCAATGTTACGGTTGTTCAGATGAAGGCGATGCCGCTGAGAGGCAACAGACGAGTCGATAAGGAAATCATACGAGCGGAAGCGTCGGATTTGCAACTGATCACAGTTAAACCGGCGACAAGCGGAGAAGCGCGCAGCAGTCTGCTCAAATTGCACATTATCAACCTCCGGACGGGAAAAATTCAAGACGCTATCATCAACACTGACGACGGAGAATCTTACAAGCCGCAGCTCCACAGAAAGTCAGCAGGTAAGGTGATCAGCGATAAGCATCGTCGACTATTGTTCTAATGAGAACGACGATAATTAACTTTCCAGAGATTAAATCGAGAAACTTCAGCGAACATAAAAAATTAATCCGCATTCAGCAACATTCTAGAAAACCCGAGACCGTCTTGAACCAAATCAGCGTAGACAAAAAGTTCGCGCTGAAGCCGTACAAACAGCGAAATAAGTTCACCTCGACGAAGTGCAAGTGCGAAGACAAGTCACGCATGTGGAACTGCAAGAAAATTCAAATTTCGATCGCGCGTTGTCACAGCAATCAGTATCTGTGCTGCAGCGGGCATTGAAAATCGAAGAAACTTTTGAACAAAATAAAGTGAAATAGCTTTGAGCTTTTAAAGGATTTTATTTTTCAATTCGATTTTCAGGAAAGTTCAGAAAAGCTTTCGTCAAGGAATTTATAAAACACTTCGAAGTTCATTTTCTGCTGAACTAAACAAATTCATGAGCGAAAAAAGTTCATGAGAAATTGAATTTTATTAATTTTTGTATAAAACTTGGCAAACTCGTACAAAAAAGCTGTTTCAAAATAAAACTTAGCTGAGAAACTTTTCCATATCAGATTTGGTCTTTAAGATTCGAACTCTTGAAATAAATTTTCACAGCAACTAAACCTACAACTCAACTTTCAGTAACACTAGAAAAATATCAAAAAAAAATGTTTTTGGACGAAAGTTTTCAAACTAAAAGCTAATTAAGTAGTTCAATGCCGAAATAAATGTCGGAGGGCGATTAAGAAGAGATTTCATATTAACTGGTCATTGGGTGTGATGAACCTGGGTCGATCAAAATTATTATTCTCGTAAATTGCAAATGAGATTCGTATTGCTCGATGCTTTGTCAATGCTGCGTTTAGTTTTCGTATTGTTCTTCCTTGGCACTCATGAAGAGTTTCTGCATGAAGAACGTGATTCGGTTGATCTGCGCCTCGAACCACAGCGGTTTTCTTTTCCACGCCACGCATATCATGTAGATGGGAACGCCCGCGAGAGTGATCGCCGCTCCCATGCCGCACTCGTAGGGAACTTGGTACGTCGGCACGATGATTAGGAAAATGCAGATGATGACGAAGATGATCGGCACAAAAATGTTGACTTTGATGGGTCGCGGCATGTTAGGTTGGGTCCAACGGAAGTAGAGAACGGCGGTGACACTGAGCATGATGAAGAACGTTTCTACGACGCTCGAGTACGTGATGAGAACGTAGACATCGCCGATGAACAGGTAGACGAGACTCAAAGCGCACAGGAAGGCCAGAGCGGGTGTCGGCGTGTAGCGCTTGACATTGATGAACGACAGCAGTTCTGGCATGTGCCGGTTCCTAGCAGCGACGAAGCACATTCTCGAACTTGTCATTATATGCACAGAGAGTCCACCGAAAGCCGAGATTGCAACCATGATTGGGATGATCCAAGCACCGTAAGTCAGAGCCTTGTCTCCGAACGTGACGGCGATTGCGTTACTGGCGATCATTTCCTGCGGTGTAAGCACAGCCAGGTAAGCGACGTTCGCAAGCACGTAAATAACTGTGACGAGTGGAAGCGAGATATAGATCGCCCGGGGAAGGTTCTTGTACGGATCGCGGAGCTCTTCGGTCATGAAGTTGAGGTAGTTCCAGCCTGCGTAGGAGAAAATTCCAGAGTAGAACGCGACCGACAATTTTCCCGGGTCCGTTTCAGTGTTGGCGAACGGTGCATCGAAGTTCTCCATGTGACCTGAAAGCATCCAACCGAGACCGACGAGAATGATGATCACCAAAGCGGCTATTTTTGTGAACATGATGACGTTCTGCATTTTGGTCGTGGTTTTGACGTCGAAAGAGTTGAGGTAAGTGAGTCCACATATCGTGGTGGCAGCGAGAAGCTGCGCAGAGAGCTTTGGAACCTCGCAATCAGCGGCGAAGAAGGGTTGAAGCACGTAGCTGGCGAATGTCAGTGACATGATGGCGTTTGTGGCCGGTACGAAGACGACTGTCGCGTCCCAAATGTAGAGAAAGCTGGGCAGGTCGCCAAATGCATCCTTGATGTACGCGTAATCACCGCCGGACTTGGGAATACACGTTCCTACAAATAATTTGCGTCAGTCACTCTTTATTAATTGGATTGAAAGTCAAACTCACCGAGTTCAGCGTAGCAGAGAGCTCCGATCATCGAGAGACCGCCGCAAAGAGTCCAAATGACGAGACTCGCGCCGGGTGAATTCACTTCTTGAATGACTCCTTTCGGTGAGATGAAGATTCCCGAGCCGAAGATGATGCCGAGGATAATTGCGCAGCCCTCGAGCAGTCCCAGCTCCTTCTTCATGTGGACACATTCGTCGTTTTGAGATTCCGTGGGCGGAAGAGACCCATTTGGCGATTGAACGAGCTCCATGACCGTCTCCGTCGGCGAGTTTAACTCTAATACACCGGGCATACTGATCGTCGCCTGAATGCGGACGAAAAACAAGAGAAAAACTTTTAAAACCTGTTAAACTAACAAGTCAATTAGACGATCGGCGAAAATTTATTGCGCAAATTGAAATCAATTAAGCACGACTGAGCGTTTCACTGAAACTCATACTTTGTGACTGCACGTATTTGTTTATTGGATTGCTTCTGCTGTTAGGTTTACGAGGTGTCTGTCATAACTACGCTAAATTTAATAATTAAATTGTGTCGATTTTTGTAAATCTGTTTTGAAGTCGCATGGACTAAAGTTGCGCGCCCACTCGCAGGAAATTTAAAATTTGTATTGTTAGTAGAAAACCGTTAAATTTTGTTTAATTGAGAAAGAATTAAATCACTGAAAACCGTTAAATTTAATTAAATTGTTCATTAATAACTAGATTGATTACAACTCATTATTATGTGTATACGACGCGAGAATCTAACGGTCCTGAAATTGAACTGAGAACAAAAGAAAAGCTCATCTCGACTTCTTTTCGAACTGACCGGCCATAGAATCAAAAATATCGCGTCGTATACTCGTACATATTGGCACCAAACCAACAATTGACATTAACCAAGGCCGCAACTAGTCACTCACGTACCCTCAAGTAAGCGTGAAATATGCAAATTCCTGTAGACATTCTAGCTGAATGGCATAACAAAAAACCTGTCATGGCCTGAAGATGAATTTAAATTAAATTAAAAAATTGAAGGTTCATAAAATCAAGGCTTAGTTTTTTTTCATTAATTTATAAAACAAAAACGATTTTCTAAGACAAAAACATCAATTTTCCTTCGGCCCCACTCGGCTCGAACCGCTCAACAGGCAGAATCGAACTGCTGTGGTTTTCACCACCTACAAGTTTGAAGCTTGCACCATGAACCATCACAGATCAGCTGAGCAATTTGGCGGTTGGCTAAAACGCGTATAAAAGTGAAAACAATTTGTTGACTTTCCTGTTACAATGACTTTTTGTCTCTGGTCCATCAGAATCAATTTATGACTTGCATGGAAGTCATATGACGATGCTTCCTTAGGCTTTACTCAGGAAAACTTTTTTTTCACTCACAATATCACAGTCAAGCTTGTCCAAGGATGTCACGATCCAGTTAATCCGTAAGAAATCGTCGTGATCAACGATCCGAACTTGAAGTGGTATAATTCAGACGTTAAACTAACTTCCAGCGATCTTTTAAACTTTAGTAGCACAAAAGACCAAAACTGTTAATTCATCAAAAAAATCTTTCAGTTTTTATTAATCAAAAAATAATCACAAAACTTAACTAAAACACAATATTTACAAAGCCTGGACGCTGTAAAATGACTGTTCTCACTTGAAGAACGACGACGAAGAGTCGCGATAGTTGCGGAAGCTGTTGGCAGTCGAGTTGTGAAAGAAGCTGTTGACTTTCGGTGCCGGCGCGAATGACTGGCTGTAGAGTGAACGGTTGTCGGGTGGCCTGTCGAAGAGATGTCGTCGACGGATCGGCTCTGAGAAGATCGACGTAGCGCAGTCTTCATGAACGATCGAGTTTTCTCTTGAATTCTTGTCAGAATCGATTGTGCCCAAGCCCGATGACTGTGATGAGCTGCGCGATAATTCGTTCTTGTTGTAATTCTGAGCCTCAAGGAAGCGTTTTTGAGGCGACGACCAGTAACCGCCGCCGATCCATGAAGTGGTTGTCTCTGCCATGAACGTTGGCTCGAGTCGCGG
>JPYR01000503.1:43329-55791 GCA_000775305.1 Belgica antarctica | reverse complement strand
TTCAGAAGTTGACGATGTTTCAATTGTGTACTCGGTGTCAGCAACTTCGAATGTGGTGATTACGATGTTTCTCGATGAAAACGACTTCGGACCTGTCACGATTTGATTTTTGGAATCACGGATCGTCATTTCGGCGTTTTCGCCTGACATACTGACCATCACTTCTTCGAAACTTTCGTCGACACTCAATGGAATAATGTTTCGTCCAGGTGCTTCAAAGTCCACTGACCTAAGTGAGACAAAATCGGTGTCCAACGATACACTGATGGCAAGTAATGCATCTTTAATCGTGGTTCTGTCCAATTCGAACGCGAGACCGTCACTGACGCGAGCAAGTTTAGTATAAACTTTGAAACCTGGCGAATTTGGTGCGCCGCAATTTCCAGTCAGAAAAAAGGAAACTCTGATCTGCTTTCGTTGGATCATTTCTATTGCTTCATCATACAAGTCATAGTCCTTCGAACTGGCATCGGTAAACACGAAAGCAAGAGAGTTTGATGCAGCAACTTCTAAGGCGTTTCGTAAGCCATGCAAGGACAGCTCTGGGCAATCAAAGTTGTATATCAGAGCTATTTTGTTCAATTCATCAATAAGCTGATTCGGGTCTGACGTAACAAATGGTTCTTGAACATCTGGAGATTAAACTTCAAGTAATTTTTTTTTGTTTTTTTTTAAAAATCAACTTTTACCAGGATCTCTGAAAGTACACAGAACGTAATTTCGAATGGGATCGTTCGCTTTTTCAGCCAAATCTTTAATAATTGCAATCGCTGCGTTACGAAGCTGATCCAAATCATCGGTCATTGAACCTGTTGCGTCAAAGACAATTAATAAATCTTTCCGGTAATCGACCGGGTCTGCAGTTTTTGATGACTTCGATGCGACATTAGTAACATTTTCAAGTGTCTGAATGGATTCACACTCTTCAGCAGCTACAGCACAATAATAGTTTAGAAGCAAAACTAACGCAAAAATCACAATTTTAAATTTTGACATTTTCACGATATTAATAAAACTTGAAAGCCAGTTGAAGTTAAAATTCGACTACTGTTCAATCGTTGTCACACTCTTTTTATATGGTTTTTTGGTTCTTATCACAGTAACTTCTTTTTTTTTTGAGCGGAAATTAAGCTTTGATAAGCGTGGCTGCGTTAAAAAATTAGGTTTTCGCAATAACAATCAGCCTAATAGATTGATATTCAAAGAAAATCGTATCAAAATAAAAAAAAAAAAAACATTGTTTCCGCAAGCTCGAGGTGACAGTGATTTGCGACTAGTTCGTTCGAAGAAATCGTTCGACTATAATCTCGAGTGCTTTTCTTCAAATAATCGAGTGTTGAAGTTATCAGCTGATTCATTTAATCAGCTGATACTATTTAATTGCATTTGTATCTTTCCGATTTATGATCCGGTGATTGCCAAATAAAATTCGTACATATTTATTAAGGATTTTTATTTTAAAATTTGCCGTGAATAGAATCTTTGACAAGTTTGAGAATTTTTTCGACTTCTGTGATAACAAAAACTTGGTTGGTTGTAATTGCTGCTTGTGCATTTGAAGATAAGTATTCGTTAACGGTTTTCTCAAGCTGCCAGTTTCCAAAGCCTCCAAACCATACTCGGACAGAACCGACTGAAATTGTCTTCTCGGCAGTAGCTAGTGTTTGCTGGAATTTAATGTCTACGGGTGTAAAAAACCTTGGATTTCAAAATTCACAAAAACTCTTGCTTGTATACCTCTGATATGGATGAAGTAACGTCCAAACACTGAGAATTTAGTTGTAAGAGATGTAGTCCCAGTGGTGTTGTGATGACCTTTTACCACAACTTCTCTGAAATAAGCGCTTAATCCGTCATATAAGCCAGCAGGGTCTTTAACTAGGTTTGAAACCCTAACATTGTTCAACCCAAAAATATCACTATTTGTAAGGGTCGACTCGACACTAAGAAAGAATAGAAAATAAAGAATCCTGGTAACATTTTACAAAATTTACTTTTTCGCAATTCCAATATCGGCTAATTGAATAACGTAAACGGGGACTTTCACTGAATTAGGCCTGTAACGGTGGGCATTGGCACTTGTGTGTTGAAATCCAAGCACAGCTTTTCATTTTAATAAAAGATATGATAGATGTTGCAGAATTTCAAAAAATTACACCTACCAGCTGCAAAGATTATCGGAATGAAAAACTTCATGATTTTTTTTTAATTCCCAACTTTCTAACTACTGATTCACAGCTCTTTGAAAACAATGAACCAAATATTTCGCAGTTCATGAAGTCTGGAAATTATTTCATCCAGCTTCATATTGGGGTTCGTCAAGTTTATCTGCGATAAGAGAATTAAAGTCATATGATACAGCCCAAATAAAGCTGTTTTCTCAGTTTATTTTGTCTGAATCATCCAGAAAGATTTACTGGCTTGTTGACTTGACTATCACAACCAAAGTTATGACTCCCAAGTTATGAAGATAATATGAAGTTGACTATCATGAAAATTCAGTTGATGACAATCCAAACATTTTATTAAAAAGTCTAAAATAATACATATCTCCAAAATTTAAGGAGAAATAAAAATAAAAATCTAAATAAGAAACGGTAATGTATTGTTGATTAAACGAATTGTATTGATTTCCCAATTTTATATAAACTGTTGTTTCACAATCTCATTAATATTCACGTTCTGCACAAAAATCCAATTCCAGTTGATATTATGCGGTCAATTGTGCTCTCTGTTTTATCCTTTCCCAAAAATTTGATTTTGAACATTTCTTCGGTTACATTGAACAAATCAGTTGCAAAAACTCCACATTTGGATTTTCTGAGCGGAATATCAACTTGGTTCTCGGTGTCTATCGCGAAGGCCAAAGTCAAGCGTCTCAAACATTACAGCTTTTCAGGATGACAACAAAAATTGTTCTGATGGCCTATAATAGACAGCTTCTGAGTTTCATTAGAGTTCAACGTTGGCTCTGCGCTGAACCCAAACTCGAAAGCCATGTGACTTATACCACCGATTCTGCATAGGTGTCAATCAAGTATTCCGAGTCTTTCACTTTGAATGTCACGATCTTGACGTTCGTCGACGAGACTAAATTAAGAACTTCCACTGTTATGTTCTTGGAGTTGAGAACGGCCCATTTCTATTCTTTCCTGTCAAGCTAATCATGAGTTCGTCAAAACTGCGGTCGACACTCACTATTACTGGGTTTTTTCCGGGTTTTTCGAATTCAATCGATTGCAACGGCACGTAATTTGTATCTGAAGCAAAGCTGAGTCCAACGAGAACATCTTTGACCTGAGTGTTGTTCATGTTGAATACTTGTCCATCACACGTGCAATTTTGCCGTAAACCATGAATCTTTTGCTGTTCGGTTCACCGCAATCTCCGGTCAGTAAAAAGTAGACTCGGATCTGCTTTCTTTGGATGATTTCAGCAACCTCATCGTACAGATTGTAATCTTTGGCCCTGAAGCGTCAGAGAAAACGAAAGCGATTGAGTTTGCCGCCGCAACATTCAAAGCGTTTTTCAGTCCAAGCATTGCATGTTCAGGGCAGTCACCACCACCATTACCCACGATTTTGTTTAGTTCTTGAATGAGTTCATCTGATTCAGAGGTCACGAAAGCTTCTTCGAATAAATACTAAATACTGCCAAAACAAAGTTAACAATCGAGTCATTAGTCTGAAGAGCCAAACTGTTGACGATGTCAATTGCAGCAGCTTGCAGTTGAGCCAAGTCTTTTCCCATTGAGCCAGTTGCGTCAAAAATGATCAGCAAATCCTTTTGTCCTTCGACTGGGCTGTTATGTTGTTCATTGTTCAAATGACTCATAGCATCTTGTGTAGGAGATTTGGAAATTATGTTTGCAGTTATTAAACATATTAAAAAGTGAATTAAATTGAAGAGAAATCGATACACTGGTTACACTGAAAAATATCACGGCACAAAGTCATTTAAATGGTGTAGAAAAACCACCGGAGTCTTGAGAGTTGAAAGAAAAACTACCGGAATTTAAGTGATGTAGGTATAAAACTTTTAAGGTTTTCACGTAAATTGATTCAACATAAGCCGACATAAATATTTATTATTTATCTCGTGGCAAGATCTGCGTTTGAGGTAGTTCAAGCAATTTGGAAGCACATACAAGCTTTTCTTTGTGCTCTTACGTGACATGATAGCAACAGTGAGAGTAAAAAGTGAATGAAAACTCACTTGAGAGTCAACAGACTTGCAGTCTTAAATTAGCGAGATTGTCAAAGAGACGAGCAACGGCACACTCCATAAATTAACTGATTATCTATTTCCATGACGTATGTGTTTATGGAATTTTCCCATGACCATGCAGCGAGGTAGAAAGTCATTTGACGTATCTATGGAATTCTCACAAATTGGATAATTAATTAACTGCAAAAATGTCTCACGAGACGGGGATTCAATAGCTTTGAGACTAGAAAAGAAAAGTTTGCCAGCATGTCGAATACTTTCAATTTCAGTACAAAATTCGTACTGTACCGAGAAAAACATTTGAATCTTTCGAGGCACAGCTAAAAAGTGAAACTGAAAGCGTGAATGACCTTAATTTGATCTTGGTGCTTCAATCTCTAGTATCATGCAATGGTTCAAGATCACAGTAATTCCAATCATATTCTTTGGCTTTCATCGTTCGTTTTACGATATGCCAACGTTTCTCTCCACACTCGACAATGGAAACCGCGCGATAATCATGACGATTTGTTTCGAGACAAATATATGCGGCGATGCATTCGTGAACTTTGTTTTCTTAAAATTTCCTTTTCTCCAATGCTGTTTTTCGCGTCCGCTTCAAAGTGTGTCAAGTGCTTTGCGTGTTTTATGGAAAACTCAAAGTCTCTAGATAAAAGGTAATCAACACGAAGTAATTAAGCATCGTGATGACCGTGTGTTTTCTCTCTTTGTTTGTTTCCACTTGAAAATGTTTTAAGAAACCCAATTGAAAATAGCGGTGAGATGGAGAAATTTTATTGGAATATTGGTTTCTTTTGCAAGGTTTGCAACGCATTATTGGATGCAGGTGGTAATTTTTTTTAACTTCCTCTAGTCATCAGAATAACAGCCCGAAGCATAACTAACTTGGTCTTGATGGCCTTTTGACAAAAATTCCAGATTTCTTAGATAATAAAATTATGACTCATAAGACAATCCGAGACCGATCAATTTTTTTTACTGGTTTTATGAAATTTAAATCCTGTTTTGACTATCTCAGCCTTCCCAGTACACCCAGCCTACTATGTTCGAGGGGACCGATAAATTTCATTATCCCACTTTTTATACGGATTCCGCGTGTTTCAAACTAGACGATTCAAACCGTCACCTCAGTTTGTTTCAAAACGTTCACAGATTCAGTCGTTTTCTTTCTCTCGAGCTCGGAAGTTCTTAATTATTTCTTTTTGCATTCACTTAGCCAAAGCTTGTCAAAGTCTCAACCTCTTCGATCAAATAAACGAGAAGAAGTTAAATAATTCGCCGCAAAAACTGAAAACTTGCCAGAAAAGAAAAGAATCGTGATCGTTTGAGTGATCATCGTCGGAAAATAGAGAAAATTTGCAGTGAGTTTCATCAAATTCCCTTTTCGTTAAGAGAAAAGTTCTTTGAGAAAGTTATTTTCGGTGAATCATTGGATAATCTCGATTGGAGATTCCGTGAAATCAAAGGACAAAATTGTGGATTATCATCGTACAATCAAGCCCACCAAAAGCAAGGATACTTTGCTGAAAAAGGAAAGCTTACTGAAACTACAGGTAATTACACACATTCTGCGTGCTAAGCGTTTCGAAACTTTGAGCCGAAAGTGAAGCTAGTTTTGTGCAAACCATTCAACAAATACCTTTCCGCTGATACGCAATTTAGAAAATCGCAATTCGAAGCGAGAAACTCTTGTGCTTGTGCTGGAGAAGCGCTCCAAAGATATCGGGAAAATATTTTCACCGTTGAATTACGAAATATTTTTTTGTTTTAATGACTTGCTGGCCCCAAAATGTACTCACACTCGCGCATACGTTTAATTAACGTTCAAATATGTTAATTTATCGAGTACGGCTCAAAAGTTAAAACAGCTTAAAATTATATCAAAACTCACAACAGTTCCAAATACATCACAACAAAAACTCCGCGAACCGTTTCAAAGCCAGGCCGGGGGCCACGTTGGCTAGTGAGGTATCGCACATACTGCATTTTAATTTGTTCAAAACCATCGGCCTTATGTGCCCAACGACCAGAACGTGAGCCTCAAAACTGCCTAATTTTCGTAAATTAATTATTTGGAATTATTTCTCTCCATCAAATTGAACGTTTTCGTTACAATAAGCATACACACAGCATATATTACAGCATAAAGAACCATAAATTTCCGATATGCTGTAGTTAGACATGTCTTCTTCTTTGTTTTGTTGTTGCTCTTGTCGTCTTTCTTCAGACCAGATGTTTTTTGTTGTGTCTTAACAGTATTAAGAATGTTCGTCATGAAAGAGTGCTCCGATCATAGTCATAGGCAACCGTTGGCCTCTCTACCTCGAAACGTATCCGAAATTAAATTCATTAATTAAACATCGCATAAATAAGTGATGGAAAAAGTTTCTTCTTTCTCTCCTGTACAAATAACTCCAGCGTACCGTGACTAACTCTGCTGCGAGTACCGAAACTCTTACATCGAACAACAACAGATCAAAGATTTGCTGAAGGGAGAAACGGGAATTAAGTTGTCTGTATCGAAAATGTGAACTTTTTTCAATGGAATTTCCTCGACCCTCGAGAGCGAAAGCAACAAAAGAAAACTCGATGGAGAATAAAATAATGCAGGATATTCGGAAAATGAAAAATATCCTAATTTAAGAATGAGCAAAAAATCTGTCATTCCCCAGAAATAAATCAAAGGGCGACGATGTCGCCTTCTAAACGAAGATTGGAAGCATTTCCGGCAACTCGTTCAATTACGATATAAAATTCTGTTTAAAAACTGCCAGAGCTCCTAATGAAGAATAATTAAACCGGCTTTCCCTGGTGACCGAATTAAATGTCCACGCCTCGAGGCTTGCATGAGACGCTTCTCTGATTGTACAATAAGCGCTTACAGTGAATAATGCGAGGAACCTGGTCGCGGAATTTTTATTAAAACTCTTCGATTATTGCCTTTGACGATGAATGTCGAGATTACACAAATGTTCAATGTAACCACGTCCGTCACTGTATCACAAAAAGCTGTTTTATACATAAACAATAACAGGAGCTAGGCAAAAAACGCTGCTTCCCGAATGAATCAGAAGCATAGCGAAATGCTTGAAAAGGGAGGGAGCGAGTGAGAGAAATGTCGAATAACAGAAAGTTAGGGGAGGTTGGTTCGACGGTTTTATCTTGGGGTGAATCGGGATTCACGATCTCAAAACGCCGCACAACACTGAATTTTCATCGAGAGCAGTTCGTGAACAAAGAAATCGAAAATTCAGTGTGCTTTGCGTGTGTGTTTGTGGATGGAATTCACCCTCGTCGATTTTCTCTCTTTGTTGCTGAAAAGCAAGAAAAGTTTATTCACAACGCAATTTTGTTGTGCATGGACCACTTTTTATCATTTTTTGTTTTTGTTTTTGTTTCGTATTGTAATTGTCAGGCTGGGGTGATTGAACGAGTACACGAGTTTAATCACTTAATAATATTTATTTAATTCGGAGAGCGATGTTTTAGTCGCGAGAGATTATTACAGACTGAATTGTACAGGTTTTACATTGGAGAGAGTTCAATGTAGGATTGTTGTGATGTGTAACTTGTGTAACCCAACATTTCGTATTGTTGCGCGTTCGCTTTTCATTCATTTTTCCCTCCAGCCCATCCTCCCATGTTCATGTTCATCTGCATGTGAATCGTTCACGGAAAACTTTTCATTCTTTTTACGACGTCATAAAAGCTATTCCATCAAAAGCCTCGTTAAAACAATGGGAAAACAGAGCACTAAGGGAAGTTTGTTGAATGAAAAGTCTTTTTGCCTCTTTAGCACTTTTTATTTCGTAACAAAGGACACAAAAAAAATTATTCTGCTTTGCGGTAATGGAATCATTGAGCTGATGCTGTCGAATCCATATTGTAATGATGTGTGTATTCATTGGCATATGGCGAAGAAGCATTCTGCAACAATTAGACCCCGAAAAGTGCTGTTTGATCAAAACGAGCGAAAGTAAAGCAAAAGCACATGTGGTAATGACCGCATCGGGTATGGAAACGAAACCTAAACTGCAATAACACGCTAGCTGCGGGAGAAAATAGGGAACAGCACCGGTGAGTTGATCCTTGAACTCACTGCTGCCTCGTGAGAGATGAAGACGGCAGCTTCGTTCTCTACGGTCATTTACTTTTAATCCCCCTCTTAGCTTTCAATCGTCATGTGTGGGTCGTAAATGAGAATATCAAACAGAGGATGATTGCGACACGGCTTTAAGTCAGCTCCCGGTCACGTACGCACCCACAATGTTGTGGGCGGAGAACAAGAACCGAGAATTTCGCTTAATGCCACGAAAACCATCATAAACATTCAACAACTTGTCGTAAAAACCAGTGGAAAACCCTCCACCAAAGTATGTTAAAGATGCACTTGATGAAAAACGCAAAATGATCTGACGAGGTCGATATAGTGGTGCACATGATTGCAGAAGCACATGACTCTCAGAGTGCCAAATAACAGCATTTTCAGACCAGCATAATTTCGTGAGTGTTGCTTCATTGCGAATGCTGTGTTATAAATCAACACTGTAAACACACACATATGTATCATCTGTATCTGATTTGTGTCAGATGAAGCCTGCTATGGATGCTAGGAAAGTGCATTAATCACATAACACAAAATGCGAAGTAGGCAATAAAAAGAAGATTTTTCATCTCTCTCCTGGAGTCTTGTGGAGGGAATTCTTATTCAAGCCGGCTAACTTCAACTTTGAACTCTATAAAACCTTTTCAGGAACGAGATTCTTCAAAATTCATCCTTAAATTGAAAAGGCTGCGAAAAATAAAACGTCCTGGCTTTCCACAGAAGCTTTTGATCATTTGGATTACTTCAATTTCTCTCCCCTTTTGTTTGCGTATCACCGTAGAAAGCAAAAAGTGAACAAATTTTTTGTCCTTAACATCGAAGTTTTGTCAAGGGACAGTCATAGTTAATGGCTTTGAATCGATTAAGGCTGAGATGACTGCTTATGAATGTGGTGGAAACTATTAAAATCATCTCCTGTGAGAACCCTACGCCTTCACTACGATCCCCAAGGCATGCGACGCTTTTGATGAAAATGTTTTATGATTTACAATTCTTTACGCTACACATCGTCCATAAATAATTTCCATGTTCTATCAGTTTTAAGGCAAAACTGTGGTGCGTGGGAGTGCGAGGATGAGTCGTTCGGGAAAAGTTATTTCTTCTCATGCGTGCACCCGATGATAACGGCCACGAAAGTTTATGAAGTTGTGTTCTATCTGTTCATTGAAATCGAATCTTTTTTTCATGTTTTTTTTCTGGCATACGAAGGCAAGCATCCCCTACAGTTAAGGAAGTTTGATGCTATAGGGTTACATAAGAGTTATTTACATTTACATAAAACAAACTAAAAAAAACCCGAAACTGGTGATGATACAAAGGCGAAGATACTCTCGAAAGAGAAGCGGACTAGAGTTTTTAATCATCCAAACACACATAAACAAATAAGCTTGAAGGCGAAAGCAGGCAGGGAGAAAAGAGCTCAGAAAATTGGAAACATCAGGGGGAAGGTTTCGGCATTATCATCCCTAATTCGATCAGAGGGTGGAATTAAATTAACATTCTGATAAACTTTTAGCGTTATGATGCGTTTCAAAATTTTACGACTCTGCCACACAGCTTCCCGGCGTAGGGAAAATATTTTTTTATTGATGGAGCAGCAATGGGGTGGAAAGATTAAAGTTTGTATTTGATAAACAATGGCTTCATTGTGACGGGTAGGATAGATGAGGCTTCTATTATTTTTCAATTAGCGACGACACTTTTTTGTTGGTTGTCAGACGCAACGCTAGCCAGAGAAAAAAATCATTTACTGATGGTTATAAATCATTTTTTGTTGTTTATGAAACTTCCCCTCGCAGTTTTCCACTGAGAGATCCTCAATCCTCGCCTAATTACCTTTTACTTGATGTCGTGTATCTGCACTGTGTATGCAGAGAAGCGCTTAAGTACAGCACGGTAAAAAGTGTGGCTCCCTTCCCTTGACAACCAAAGTGCTCTTTGTTCACTGCACACAAAGCCGCTTTGAACAGGCAGTGAAATAAAAGTTATATTTTTAGTTGGAAATTACAAGATTGGCATTAGTTGACTAGCAGTTTTTAAAATAATGTTTTAGCTGTAAAGTATTGCATCTCGGCTTATCTGAGATGGCTAAATCACTCATAATTTCTATGAAATAAACTCTACGGCGGTCGAGAAAATCAGAGCTCAGGTCTACTTGTCCCTAAAGAAGAAATCGAATTAGTGACGCTTGATGCAGCACCCCGAAATTGTACTGCTTCGCCTAAAGGAACCTTTTCAAAAATTGAGTACATTTTATTTTATTCATCGTTCACTCATTATTTATGAAGCGCACAAAATGTTATTAATGCCAAATTTTTAACTTTATAACAGCTTTTAATTCAATTGACAACAAAAGGCAAGCAGGAACGCCGAAAGTCTCGTGATTTTAATACTTCTCTTCCTGGAACCTAAAAGCAAAATCAAGAAAATCCTTTCCCATTTTTCATTTAAACTTTTCCCTACCTTTTTCTCGGTGGATTACGAAAGCCATTTATCATTCAAGAAAATCAGTTGTATGTACAAGCAGCCGAAACTAACTTCCACCCCCGCAATGCTTTCAACAAATTGATACATTCCATGATTTCATGTTTTATCCGCACATTCTCCTTGCTACGGTCATAAATTAGTTGCTGTTTTTCGGAACCTTTTTCGTGTAATTTTCATTTCGATATTTATTGGTTGTCTTCGATCAGGAAACGCTTCCCTCCATTAGTTTAGTTAAAAACAATCAAGTTAAGGGTCTCCGGCTCGGGGTGATTTCAAAACTGGCTCAAACGGAGAACAAATATTCTCATTGTTGGGATGATGCGTTGCTTGGACACTACACCCCATAGAGACACTCTCTGAATCCGTGATCATGATTTATCGAAGTGCGTGTGGAATCCTGAGAAGGGCGACTGAAGACTGGACAAAATGCGAAACTAATCAGATGGACGTTTGTCGAAGTAATTAAAATCACGAACATGTTCTCCATTCAATGCGAGTTCGTAAAGTGTTGCTGTAAATTGCGGAATCTCTCCATTGATTCAATCGTTTATGTTGTTTCCCAAGCGAGCATCATTATTATCTAAATGGATAACAATTGAATAAAGTTTCTCCCCGAAATGGATTTCATTACATACGGGGATGAAAGCAGAGAAGAAAATTAATAATCTGTAATAGCTTGCGATGAATGTTAAGCATTTGACGATTTTCCATTGAGAGGTCGGGCGTTGAATTTATATAATTTGTGTCTTTTGTTCCTTCTCCGTGCTCGTCGTTTACTCTCGGGCAATGTTTTTGTATGACGTACCGTTCCCCCAAGCCAGAAGCTTGCTTCGTATTTGTTTGTGTGCGAGTTCCATGAAAATTTTCACCCCTTACAGAAAAACAGGAAGAGACGAGAACGAAAAAAGGCAACTGAACATATTCAATTTTCATGATTGTGTTCTGTGTGCGGCAGATTGTGTGTACTACCGATAATTTCGTGAGTGAACTACTGTATTGTAACATGTCTTTGTTTCGTGTTGACTGCTTTTTGCATTCTGCTTTTCCTACAAGAAAGGCATTGCTTAATGTGAAAGGTTTTTCATCGATTGCGTTGTCTGTTAAAGTCTGTTTGAGTTGCATCGAAGGCAGTAGCCGCGAACGAGGGTGGTTGCCGCTGTATAATTTGCATAATATTTGATTAAAAGTGAAGACGAATTTCACGATTCACGGTGACGAGGTGAACAAACACTCCCCCAGATGAAAGTGCACTTTTTACGACCTCCTCTGGCTGTAAAAGTTGCGGAGGGAGAATAGTTTTTCCATTTCACTACTTCCACCCCTCAGCCATCCGAGATGCCTTTCGATTAACGATTCGAGATTTTATGTTCTCAGATGTTGTGCGTAAGTGTGCTTTATCGCTAACTACTGCTTCCATATGAAATCATAAAAGTTATGAGATTCTCGGTGTTTATTCCTTCTCTGTCGCTTTTCACTCTGTAAGCTGCTGAAAATGATCCATAAATAATAATTTACACATTCGCTGATGATCTGGAAACGATTCGAGGGGAGAGAAAATGTGAACGTGAACGAGGATGTAAAAATGTGTCACAAACAGAAGAAATTCATGAGTCAGGCGCGCTTTCAATGGATTAATGGGAAAG